>BMAO01015998.1:0-19828 GCA_019973975.1 Trichonephila clavata
TGTGTGTTGCCTCCTTTTATACATTCTGTATCAGCAGCGACCCCTCTACCTTCATACATGTTGTAATTAGAATGCAAAAGATGATGAGAAAAATGTTTGAAAACGTGTTCAAGCACGTTTATGTCGGTATTTATAGGTACGACATATTTGATTTTGAGTGTGGCGTCAAACAACACTTTTGTAGGCGAAAATTTTTAGCTACAAATCTTTGAATAAACTTTTCGTTGAATGCAATGTTATTCGAATCTAGAGGTGATAAAGTCTGCTTTCTCACAAATTTGTATAGGAAATGAAGACAAAATTGACCGCAGGTAAAGGACGTAGCGCTTTGGTAGCGACATTTGTTCCACATCAGTTTCTGTGAATTATGTTTGATGAAGTTTAAAATCATACTTCTTTGGAACTGAAGCGAAACTACAAAAGTAAAAACAAGTGTTGTTCCTAAAGGTTAACGCAACCCAATGGCTTCCAGGCTTCGACCTAGAATCTAAATTTACAATAAACATGAATAGCCTGTAAGTGTCCTAGGCAATTCATCGGAAGCGTACACGCCTCCGAATTTGGATCGAAGAATGGAATCACTGCAGGCGAGATTACATAGGCTTTGAGAATTCATTTTTAAAAATCAGTTAAAACGTTGCGGTTTTTGTCAATCTCTATGACATTTCGATACTCCGCATAAACGATTAAATTAACCGTTTCGGGTAGTGCCTTACTAAAGCGAATATCCAAAGCCAAATTTGAATTTCGTAGGATCGAATCATGCATTCCATCTGCACTGAGATCTGGCGTTAAATCTATTGCCAACAACGTGTACCCGTCCTTATATTCGCTATAACTTATATTGATATCTTGATCTTTATGATATCGTCCTAAGTCAATAAAAAGGCTCATATAACATCTGCTATAACTGTTAGAGGTATCGAATTTCGGTTGATAGGGTTTGAAGGAATCATGCGGTTTCCGTCTAATAGGCAGAGGTATGATAAATCATAATGCTTAAAATTGAATGGATTGTTAGAAAAATCACCATTATGTGCAGTACTAGATACCATACCCATGATTAGTCGCGCTGGTACATGTCCAATAAATGCATTTGGAATAGTAATAGATTGCATTCCTGAAGAAAGTGCGAAGGATTTCACCTCTGTTCTGCGAAGGGGCATCTTAATCGCGCCTCTAGAAAGTGCGGTCTCGTGCGCTATTAAAATTGAAGGAGCGACCTTTACTTTCCTAACAAATAAGGAAGCATGTTGTATAACTATTTTGAAATCTTGCGAAGCTGACATCAGTGCAAAGGCATCTTTATTTCTTTCTAATTTAATTCGAAGATTCACTGAATTGATCAGATATTTACTTTGATTGCCTAGATCGAAATGTAAAGCTCCTATCATGTCCATTAGTTTACTATCTTTGCAAATGTTATATCTAGTTTTGAATCCCTCCCCTGCGTTTAAAATCTCGGTTGCGTCAATCTTTCCTGGACTATCTCTGAAGAAAAGACCAGCCGTTAATAGCGATTCTTGAACAGCTTTTGGGGACAGCAAGGCATCGAACATGCATCTGTATGCATAATTCGCTTGTGAGGACACTTGCTTATCATTTAATGTTATGGAACATTCCGAAAATAATGTATTCAACAAATAATTGACTGGAGCTACTACGTCAGGAGTTGCAATATTTGATCCATTTTTTTTTTCGTTATTTTCACTTGTAAATGAAGAAGTGTATGAGCTAGGTCTAAATAACTTTCTCCCACGCCTGAGAAAAAGAATTCAATCGGTGTTTTATCACTCAGAGATGCAACAAGAAAAATTTCGGTAAACGAACTTTCTTCGGTTGACAATTGCACAGGATTAACGGTAAACAAATCATAAGCATTAGATACACAAGCGCACGCTCTCTCATCCATCTTATGAGAATATATCTACCGCTGCTTTGGAATTCTTTCGGCTTCGCTTAGCACGCGGCAAATGATTCTTATTGCGCGGTTTCTTTCTTTTTATACCCGAACCGCTTTGAAGCTTATGAAGAATGTAATCTTTAATATTATTGGACGTTTCTTTCAATCTCGCCCTTGTCGAATCTTTCAGAGATGTTCCGACACAACATCTGACATTACCTTTGAACCGGTACTCAGAATATGTTTTCCTAAATATTTTCCTGCCTTCATTGCAATGGGAGATATCATTCGAAATAAATTTGAAAACATTCCATATCCTCTTTGATGGCTGACTCCTTGAAAATACGAGTCACTATTCTGTAACTGCGAACAGTAATAGTCCTGACAAGCTCTGCGGTCCAAATGCATCTTTCTCTTGCGAAGTCAGGACCGAAATGATGTCGCACATATACAGTTGTAGTTTTATACTGTTCTTCGTCGGAAAGAAAGAACCAAGAGCGATTTGCCGCTCGTAAAAATAATACCATCTCCAGAACTACTTTTTAATTCGACTTCGATGCAGTCGATATAATTTTGACGCAGAGGAAAATACAGGGGTCTTTGATAATTAATAACAATTTGGTCTTCTTTGGTTGACATCACAGGAATGATGCGAAGTAAAGGTGCGATAGTATCCCCCAGAAAATGAGATTCTATAATGTCTGTATAGACATAAATTTCTGTGCTTCCTCCGTCTAGATCCAGTTGATAATCCGAAATATGAGTGCCACCGTGTAATGTTGATTGTTTTAGTCTCAAGAGATCTTTTAACCCATCCTATCTTGGAAAGTTACGGCAGATGTATCGGGAATATGAATTTTCCCTTTCTTATTAGCTAATAGATTAAACGCCAGATGTTTAAAAGAGCTGAACAACTGCTCTGCATTCTTATAAAATCCAACTTCTAATTGTAAATTTTCCGTTTTTTTTCACTTTCTCTGGAACTGTCGGTTTATCCGTAATGCTTACGCGAAAATATTCATTCAATGGAGGTCTGTCAATTTTTTGCAATACATGCATTGATTTCCCCTTCAACACAATATCCTTGGTCAAACTCAGCATACGCATAAAAAGGGGTGCATATAATAATCTTAATTAGAGTTCGACGTTCTTTTGAACTGTTATTTCGACTTTATTTACTTTGAAGTCAAAAATGAAATCTGCAGCGCCTCCAATTCCTGTTTGCATTAGATTGAAATTTATATGCTGAAACAGTTCATGGTGCATGTTTTCCAAATCGGTATATTTATGATTAAACCGAGTGGTGCGAATTATGAAATGCCGTTTTAGATTTCTTGCAATAATTTTCAAGTGATTGTCTCTGTTCATTTTGGATGGTTTTCGGAAAACAAAACTTTCCGACATTCTTATAATTCTATCTTCTCTAGGTAAGTTCAGCATGGTTAACAACCGTGGGGCATTTGCTGCTGTTAAATGCAACTCGTAATTAGGAGCAATATGAACATTAATATTCTTGCGATCCAATGAAAAAGCAACAAAATGTCCGCATTTTTCTTCAATACTTTGATTAATTTCCTCGATAACATCTGCGTCTGCAGTTCCTTGCTCTATTTTCACTCCGATATCATATTCTGCATAGTCCTTTTCGATAGTTTTTGTCTCTTCATACGTTATGGAATATTTATTATTATGGTTGCCGATGTTGAACCAGGTTCGGGGAACAAATATTTCTGATAAACCAACTTCCCATGCGCCTGTTAATATGATCGGACGAGCTAGTTTCGTTCTGAATGATGCTTGCGTATTTTTTGGAAAGAAATGAGTGCTAGAATTGCTAGGTAACGTGATGTAGAAATCATTTACCTCATCCATGCTTCCTTAACCCACGAATTAAATCGCTCATCAAAACCCTGCCACTTTACATAATACTCTTTCTTCCTGCCTATGCCTTTTGTTTGAGCACCTTTTCTATGCGCCAATAATCGTCAGAGCGTTTCGAGATTTTCTGCAGTTCCTCTGCATAGAATCGTCCTTTTATAGCTTCTGATTTCAGGTCTTGCAGCTCAAATGTAGTCGGATGAGAGAAATATACTTTTGTTACTCTAAAGACCTCATCACTCCATCCTGGTAAATATCCTCGTCGATAAGTTTTGTTTGCTTTAGATATTCTAACTAAATCTCCCTTATTTAGAATCACTTTCGGGTTCTTTTCGAGAAAACCATATAATTTTTTAAAAATTTGTGGTTCTACTTCTCGAGTCACTTGTGAGGAGGCCATACCAATACTGCGATGTTCGGTGTCATTATACGATTTTACAAGCAAGTGCAAAAATATCTACATACTTATACGAATTTCTATATGTGAACACTCTAAACATTTTGTTTTTTAACGTTCTGTTAAACCTTTCAACGACGCTAGCCTTATGATCACCTTCGGCAGAATAGTGATTGATACTATGCCTCTGAAATAAGGATTTCAGTTGAGAATTGTAAAATTCACTGCCTTTATCAGTTTGAATATTTTTAGGCTTTGCTTGTTGAAACAAGTTTCCAAATGCATTTTTTACGGCTTCTGTAGTCTTCATTTTCAGAGCACTCACTCTGGCGTATTTCGAGAATACATCGATTACGGTAAGTAAGTACCGAAATCCGTTGTTATGCTTTCCCAAATGTTTTAAGTCCACTAGATCACACTGCCATAACTCATTTATACCATATGAAAGCGTCGCTCTTCGAAGAAATTTGTATCGAACGCCTTTATGAAGGGAATAGGGGTCTTGTGAGGATAAAAACTGTTTTGTTTTTTCGTAAGGTACTTTGGTGGTCTTTGATAGTTTCTTAATTCCACCGAAGGATGCAGGGTTGGCAAAATCATAATATGTCGCTTTTAATACTCTTTCCATTTCCTTTTCTTGTTCTTCTGTTTCCTCCGAGGCGTGTGCGGCCATTCCAACGTATCGTCGTTGTGACTTTCACGTAAGCTCGTATCACCTCCTAGATTTTGCACTAGCTTCTGATTTCCAATCCACCGGGTAGGGATTTTTATTTCGTTGATAGCTTTCCAGAAAACTGCAAAGCCGTGAGGTTCGAGACCCTTTTTAACGTTCCTCATCAAATATGAAAATAGATCAATCACATTTGAATGCTTAACTGCCTGATTATCGGTAATCAATTCCCCAACTCATTCCAAGAATAGCTGCGTGTTTTCAATTTCTCCACAATCACCGGAATGAATTTTTGGAAATTTGCAGGCACAGAGAGAATGATATCGCGTACAATAGGATCTTCCGAAATATTTCTTTCCGCTACTTCTGCGGATTTTTCTTTAGGAATTTCCTCTTCAATTGTTATACGTACTGAAGGCTTAGGTTCGCTCACCATATGCCGATATTTGAGAATCAATTGGCTTAATAGTTTAGCTTTTGCATCATCTGAATAACTTGATGCATGCAAGAGATTTTCTATTTTACTTTCAATGTCATGCAATCCTGCGTCTGGGGTTTTAGAAAAGTACGATGTTGCTAATTCCTCTGGAACAACGGCCATGCGTTTTGACATTTTGATAAATGTTATATTTGGTTCCCTATTGCTTTTCCTATAATGCCTCCTAATGCCGTCAACACTGGCGATATGAGAAAAGGAAGAGCCCCACCAATTTGAATTATTTCTTTTTTTGTTTTTGTTTTAACGATAACTTTTTATTCCCGATTTTTCTAATGGCTTTTTTATATTTCCTCATCTTCTTCACATCGACAGCAAGGTTGCCTTCTAGAATATTTAAACAAATCTCACAGAAAAGATGTAACTGACTTTTGTCGACAGTACGTATAATTGCTCTTTTTTGCGCAGGAGATGCCGTGAGCAGTAGTTTCAATAAATGATAATGCTTCTTTACATTCTTCATTTTATCGGTACATAAATCCAATGAATTCCATTGGAATCAGGGAACACACTTTGTCTGAGCCGATATTTTTCGTCCGTTCTCGGGTGTAGATCCACCAACAAATAGTTAAAATAACCTTGCGTGCTCTTTTTGTAGGCATCCATAAACGATGCTGCTTTGTTTCCATAGAGTTGTCTGGCAAAGCATTGTATTTGTCCGACATCGCGGTTGTTTTTAAACAATATTATATACTGCGCATTCAAACTTATGTCTCGCATCACTTTATTTCGAGGAAATAGATTTTGCAAAATTAGAATCACACTTATTCTAGAATGATGCGCAGTGATAGTGAATAACTGTGAAACTTTCTCATCTAAGGAATGGAGATAATCATCAAAAATATAAAGGCTATCACTTTCAAACCTTTCAGGTAAGCCTTCTACGAATTTAATTCCTTTTTCTTTAATGAACCATTCTTGGAACGCTTTATAAGACCAAATAATGTTTTTGAATTCGTAATCGTACGCTTTCTGTGCAATAATCTGTCGAATTACGGTAGTTTTTCCACACTGGCTTGCCCCCACGCACAAAAGACAAGAAGGATGTTTCAGTTTGAGCATTGTTTACAGATTTTCCGAAATTCTTATACGCTCAGTTGTACTCCCAAAATACTTGGTGTCAAATATGTTGAATTTATGCTAAAGAAACGCCGAATATCATATACAATTTCACTCCCTTTTTTACACTCATGATAGAATATTTTCCTTCCTATATGGGTTGAAAGAAAGCATGTGCTATTGTTTATATCAATCTCATTTTGAATTACCTCAATGTGATTTGATATTATAAAAATTAATTCTACGACAACGAGAGTAAATAAAATCAGAACACTAATATATTTTTTGTCCATTTCCTTTGACACCTGTAACGCTAATGATGTTTTGCACCGAAAAATTATCTTTTTATATTTTCTAAAATCCCTCATCCTTGAGAAAAGTAATAACTACTTTAGATCACGCGCTATCTAAAGTAACCTCGCCACGCGCTTTTCTTGCACAATGCTTTTCAACCTTCACCTTGAGAGAAATGAATTACGCCACACTCTGTTTCAAGATTCTGCGATCACTTTCACTGACCTCGATTGAATTTTTTTCCCTCATCTCTCTTTTTTTTTGTTTAATTCTCGCAACGAGAATAGAACTGATAACCTTCGGAACCAAAAAACATTATTAACTCAAATCCTACGACGCAGCCGATTTAAGCTAATAATGCTTTAATCACAGACTCATTATTCATGTTTTAAAGCCTCTAAGAACTCTTAAATGACAAATTTTTCAATTTTTTGAAAAAGATATACGTTAAAGCCTAAACATAAAAAATTCTGAAGCTGTTCAGATATAAACAGTGAAATTTATATAAAAACCCTATCGCTTTCGTATTTTTAACTTCATTTTTCTCAAAACAAGTCGACAATTTGATCATGCGGTGTTTTAATGGACACTGTTTTCATATCGTGCGGTGTTTTACTGGAAATTGTTTTAATGGACACTGTTCCAACTGTTTTTGCCGGCGATTTGATCATGCGGTGTTTTAATGGAACACTGTTTTCATATCGTGCGGTGTTTTACTGGAAATTGTTTTAATGGACACTGTTCCAACTGTTTTTGCAAGCGATTTGATCATGCGGTGTTTTAATGGACACTGTTTTCATATCGTGCGGTGTTTTACTGGAAATTGTTTTAATGGACACTGTTCCAACTGTTTTTTGCCGGCGATTTGATCATGCGGTGTTTTAATGGAAACTGTTTCAAAATCGTGCGGTGTTTTACTGGAAATTGTTTTAATGGAAACTGTTTCAAAATCGTGCGGTGTTTTACTGGAAATTGTTTTAATGGAGACTGTTTTAAAATCGTGCAAACATATACTACTTCCGTCATCCTCTTCCTCTTATAAATGTGTAGAGATAGCATTTCCAATAATCAAATATCAAACAACAAATTTTAAATGAAAACAAATGTAAAATGTGTTAATAATATTATTCAAGAAAGTAATAGAGAGAAAGATACACACATCGCACTATAAAGCTGCACGAGCGCTATTGATGAAGGTCCTCATAATTTTGAACCCTGGTCATGTAATGAGGACAACACCTTAGCTGTCACCCACTTCTCCTAACTTCCACATTACAGCAACGGGAGGACTTTTGACCTCTCGACATATTTAACGTGCATCAGACTCCTTTGCAGGGTGGGTCTTCAGCGGTACCAGGCACAAACTCATGTTACGCCAGCTACGAGAGGTTGACCTAAGCTACCACGTCCTAGTGGTCTGGCTGCTCATAAAAACTGGATCATAATTCGATTCAAGGGAATTATAGAAAGAGTAACAGTTGAGAGAAGCTGAAAAGTTTTATTAATATTTCATCGATAAAGTTTCAAAATTTAAAAAAAAACAAAGAACATTTTTTAAAATTATTTTTTAGTGAAATAATTTTAGCAATCAAAATAAGCTTTTCATTTTTTAAAATTTTATTAACATATCTGTATACATCAAACATTAATTTTTAACATTAAAATAAAGAGTAGTCAAAAATAGTTTTTTGAAGATATTAGAAATATAAATATATATATATATTTAGCATTTATAAAAAAGTTTAATCGTAAAAATATTAAAAATAACAGTGTATGGAAAAATACAGTAACTAGAAATTAGTTTTATTGAAGAAAATAAAATGTAAATGTATATATATAGAGAGAGAGTTAGAAAAATCCATCATCCTAACCATTTTACTTAACTCTGAAATGAGTCAAAATTCTGTATTGAGAACAGAAGCACTGTACCAAATCAGTATTGATAGCAGAAGTACAGTACCAAAATCAGTATTGATAACAGAAGTACAGTACCAAATCAGTATTAAAAACCAAGGTACGTACCTAATCAGTATAAAGAGAGTGCCTAAGCAAACAACAAGTTAATTTTTTAAAAAACAAACTTGAGACAATCTCAAAACTAGAATAAACTGTGTAAAAACACAAAACAAAGCAAAGCTAGTTATAAAGCTCAAAAAAGCAAACATTTAAACAAACATTTAATTAAGAATGAAAACAAGCTAATAGGTAATTTTATAATGATGCTGTACCTACAAAATCAGTACACCACTGAGCAAAGATCAGCATAAATTAACCTAACTGCAAGTCTCTAATACAATGGAGGCCCCCGGATTCTAGGGGGCCCCATTCCCCGTTGAAGATAACAAACAGAAAAAGTTCTTACAATCAAAATAGTAATAAAATAATAAACCAGTAAAAAATACACACAAATCAAAAATAAAATACCATATAAAATTTATTTTCTAGAGCAAGAGCAATTTACTTTTGTTCTTCCGCCCTACCACCGATTACACGGAAATTAATAATTATTAATTTCGAAAATCGCCTATATATTTTATGTAAATACCTTAATACACACAAATTAAAATAGTATGCTGCTGATTTTCTTTTAGAAATTACACTATAATTGGATGTAAAATGTTTAATCCTCAAGAGAATTTCTTGTTTTTTTTTCAGGATCAGGAGTGAGTGAGTGACTGAATATTAACGTCGCACTGTTCAGCAACACGAGGGCTTTTTGGCGACGGTTCGCGTAATTTTTCTCATGATCAGAGACAGCCTGTGAGGTCTAGAAACAATGATTTTCATCTAATTGCTAGTGGCCAAGGTACCGGACTCATAGCAGGCATGTCGTGAGTTCGAGGCTAGAACCGCTGAAGACCCTCCGTGTAGCGAAGCGATGCATGTTAAATCTGTCGAGAGCTCAAACGTTCTCCATGATATGTGGTGTGATAGTTAGGAGAGGGGGTACCAGCTCAAGTATCGTCCTCGTCACTTGACCATGATTCAAAATTAAGAGGTTCATCGCCAAAATCTCTCGTGTAGCTTAACAGTGCGACGCTAATATTCACTCACTCACTTACTTTTCATATAATTGCTGAGAAATTGATTTGCCTCATCAAGAACCAATATTTACATAGATTTAACTGGATAAAAACCACTGTTGCTAAATTGCCCTGGCTAAATTGTTCGAAAGAATTCCTTTTCAAATAAAGTTTTAGCAAAAATATTGATTTTACAAAAAATCCTGATGTGATGGGAAAAAATGTAGGTCGTTTTCGAAATCACACAGCACACTAAATAATATAAAAACCACTGAAAGCCTCTTTTGTACTTCTCCAAAACTTTAATTTTGTTGCTCGGTGTAATTAAAAGAGTGTCTATTAAGTACACTCTACTAATTGCAGTCTATTAATACAGTCTATTACACTCTATTATTAATACAGTTTATTAATTACATTTTTTTGCACACGGTGCTGCTCTATGATAGAGTCTCTATCATAGAGCGGCGCTGATGAGCATAGAGCATTTATACAAACGTAGTGGCACTATTTCTGTAGCCATTTATTTTTGTGTAATAAGAATTCTAAGTTACAATATTATACTGAGATTTGGTGCTATACGTCCTATGCATAATACCTGAAATTAAAAAAATACTTAGGTACCTGTTTATTGTTTTCAAGTAAAAAGTTATAAGTACAAATACACATTTCTAAATTATTTAAGAATGAAGACACGGAGTAGGAAGATTAGGATTATTCATGTAGGTTCGTGGCCTAAATCGCTAAGTAATAATTTTATTGATTATATCTCTCCACATGAAATGAGTTATTTTCAAAATAAAGATCCAAACAATATATATTCGGTTTCGCTAAGAGATAATTCCAAAAGAGATAATTTCTAATAATCATTTCACTAATAAGTTATAGTTTTAAAAAAAAAACTAAAAAACACGCTTTTATGCTGAATTGAACTAAAAAGTAGGAAAATAATTCTTAATATAAGAATAAAATGATGAACCAGAAAATTAATTTCATTGTGGTAAAAGCGTAGGGTGCTCTATAAATATATCAATTGTTATAGTTTCTAACTTCTTTTAATTCCGAAATTGCACCCCACGCTTTTACCACAATGACATTAATTTTCTCGTTCATCATTTTATTCTTATATTAAGAATTATTTTCTTATTTTTAGTTTGATTCAGTATAAAAGCGTGTTTTTTAGTTTTTTTTAAACTATCATTTATTCATTGTTGAATTTATCCTTTAGTTAGATATTTGAAGCTGGAATTACGTGGCTGCTGGAATTAGTCTTGCTCTTCAATGGATCTTGATTGACGGGTCTGAAGGGTATTTATTCTCTTTGTTTACAGGTCCTCGGAATGAGTCCCGTATCGTTATATTAGATTCTGTCTCTCTATAGAACATGTCAAACAAATAAAATGTCTGGTAAGAAGAAAAAGTTAGAATTAAAAAAAATTTATGTACCATGTTTTTATAAAGGACTAAAAAGTATAGAATTCCTCCTTTTCGTTTTTTTTCCCTTCTTATTTCACATTTTTATGCATTGTCATCCATTTCTGAGATATGGTCCAAATTTCAAGTCTCAAGCTCATCGGAAAGTCACACAGTTTAAAATCAATTACGAAATTCCACCCGGACAGACATTCAAGAAAGCGAGTTAATAAAAACATATTAATATTAATTATCAATCGTATTCTCACCTTTTAAACGTATTGCTATAATATCAATTCATATCATCACTTCTAAACGTATTGCTTTATAAAAATAAAAAATATTTAGCCATTAGAACATAAAATATTTTTTTTCACATCACGAGCCTATTCTTTTTTAATTTTCATTTTCAGAAAAATGTTTATATTATAGTAAGAAATTTAAAACACACACCCACTCTCCACTTTCTCTCATACAGAACACTTTTTTTTGCTTGTTTTATTTTTATAAACCACAAGTGTATTAATTAAAAACACTCACTGTAGGGTTACACCTTTTTCTTTTAGTAGCTAAATCTTGAATAAGTCGCCAAATCTGAAAATGATGTATGAAATTAATCGCCATGTCTGAAAATGGTATATGGAACTAGTCGCCAAATTTAAAAATGATATATGCAATAAGTCGCCAAATCTGGAAGTGTTATATGAAATTGTCGCCAAATCTGATTATCCTTATTTCTGACGATCCTGAAAAGGACAATGGAACAAAATTATGAAATTATTGTATTGTCATCGGTCCTTGACAAGTGTACGAAATTTCGAATGAATCCGATCTTTTTAAGTGGGTAAAAATCGAGTTCTAAGATTCCGTTACATGCAAATGAAACTTATAAAAGCGTGTTAAAAAAACTTAAAATTGGACAGGTGCTGGAAATATCCTTTGGCTTTGTTATTCAACAAGTATTGGTAGTGTTTTTTGTTTCACTTGCAACCTTTTTTCTGAAACAAATTCTTAATACACAATTGGCTTTTCTGATGGAAACACATAAGAAGTTGTTTAGAAAATCATGAAAATTCTATTCAACATATAAGTTCAATATTAGTTTGGTTGACACGAAGAGAAAATAAGTCTTTTTTAGATAAAGAATTACAGGATATTAACACAATTTCCTCAAACCTGCTATTGCGGTAGTAAAGTATTTGGCTACAAGATGTTTCGCATTTAGAGCTGGGGTACTCAACCTTTTTTTACGCCGAGTCGCATACATCTGACATGTATTTTCCGAGTGCCGCCACGTGAGGATTAATTGAGAGGGGGAAGCTATAAGATCAAGGACATTTAAAATGAGAAAAATTGATCAAAATATAGAATCTCATAATTTTGGATCTTATTTTAAAACTATACCAAACTCTATCAAACAAAACTCACAAAATATAGGTTTCATTCACTTTTTACCCAGTTACGGGGGAATTTTTCGATTTCCGTTTATCAATGATCCCAAGCCCCTTGTCTGCATTCTACTGTCATAAAAACAAAGCTGCGAAGTACTTGGATAATTTGATTTTTTTTTCTTTTGACAAAGCATTACATATTTTTATTTCAGATATTAATTTGTCCATCACAGGATGTGGTAGCAAAGAGTTTTTATTGAACAACAGACTGAAATCAGTATTATCTGTATAAACTCTCTGTTCTTTTTGCGCATTTTTGTTTCAAATTTATTCAAATATTTTTTGATTTTATAAAAAACAATATCTGAACAAATAACTGAATTAATCAAAGAGTACTTCGGAAGCATTTAAGAAACACTCTAAC
Source organism: Trichonephila clavata (assembly GCA_019973975.1). Lineage (NCBI taxonomy): Eukaryota > Metazoa > Arthropoda > Arachnida > Araneae > Nephilidae > Trichonephila > Trichonephila clavata. Next base: position 12,946 of record BMAO01015998.1, read on the forward strand.
AATTTCATATGTTTGTCAACACATATAACGTATTAAACTTTATGGGATGCTTTTGTTACCTCTGCATTTTGTGACATTACCACCTGCAAAATATTTATTGCTGTTTCAAAGATTTTTTTTTTTAAATCAATTTATCTCGTCTTTAAACCCATAGAAATCAGACACTAATACAAATTTCAATTTCAGTAACTTTACATTATATATCGCAGAACTGCAGAACTTAACCGCTAAATTCCGGAAATCTTCCAGGCATTAGATGACATGTCCAAAACACAAAAGGATAACGAAAAACTGAACATATTCCTTTTAGCCATAGCGAAATCCACTCTTAAAACTAAACCTTAAACAAGTATACCTACTGCAAACTCTTACACTAAATATGTAAGCATATTTATAATGACATTCTCTTATTCGCCATCACTAAGCAATATTACATTATTATCCAGCATAAAACTTTCACGACTAAACACCAAGTTACAACAGCCAATCAGAGAACGCAAAACGTCTGCGGACCACAGATAAACACACCACCCCGATACAACAGCGAACATTACCAGCGAGAGTAACTGCAACTTCATTAGGCGAGCAGTCCCGCTCGCAATGCGGCCATTGGCCTAGAAAAAGTCAAGATAATTCACTAGTATTCTGATCCCACTTCTTCCACGCTCATATGCTTTTCTTTTATTCTAATTTCGTATCACTTGTCTGATACATGTCATGTTTTAGAAAATACTCATGCATTTAAATATTTTCTTCATGTTTTTATTAATTTCTCATACATTAAAAAAATTCTCACACCCTTAAATCAAACATGGGCAAGTTAATCAAAGTCAAGCTCTCTCACCAAAGATAGCAGATAAAAGCGCTAACGGGCTAGGTGCTCCAAAACAAAAATCCAGCTAATAAAGCTTAAACTGACATTATCTCATCTGCTCAATCAAACGCGTTTACATCCAATGATTCTCTTTCGATCAACAACATTTCTAAATTTTTACAGTTTTTAATTAATTAAAGTTTTAAGAGTATCTCTTAAATCATATATATTGTACAAAAATTTAAAACAATTACTGTCAGTACTCATTAAATTAAATCTGCATTCCAAAGCATTAACTGCTTCGTCCAATGTAAGAAAATAAAATTCCATCTTAAATTTTAATTTAGGATATTCCATCGGATCATCTTGTGCTTCATAATTAAAATTTACATTTTTCCGTCGAACTCTGTGATGTGGCTGCGTCACCTCAAAGTTAGCTCATATATCAATCTCGACGGCCAGTTCTTTTGCATCACAGTGTTTTTTATCTAAAGTCACATCCTTAAAAAATTCTTTACAATTTCTTGAGAGTTCCATAATAGATCGTAATATTTTGTTTGCAATAGCTTGCTTATTGGATTTTAATTCAACTAAAGATTTCATACCAAATAATGATGGTCATAGAAACTTGAATTATTAAGTAGAATTTAATAATCCAGAGGCCTCATCTCTGATAGAGTTGCCAATTTCAGCATTATTATAAAAACTAAGCATCATAAAAACCTTCCAATTGATAACTTAATGGTTTAACAGCCTCTATTCAGCGTTCCCAGCTATTTACACTAAGTGACCTTAAAGTTTTATGCCCTTTATACATTTTAATAATATAACCCAACGAAAAGTTGATGAAAAAAATAAATTTTTTGAACTATATTTAAAAAAGTACAGGCTTCTAAGGATGCTTTTGCCATGTCATTAACGACAAAATTTAAAGAGTGGCTACTACATGGCACATAGATTGTTCGCGGATTTAACGTTCTTATTTTAAATTGAGCCCCTGATTTCTCGTCTTTCACATTCACTCCGTTCTTGCCCCCCGCATATCTAGAAATTTAGCCCTAATTTTTTTAAAGTTTCTCAACTATTAAATTTGAAAGTTCTCTTCCAGTTGGAAACCAAAAAACCTCGCATTAGTTTTAACGATAACATCGTTAGAATTAGATTTCTCATTACACGTATATTTACCATAAATGTCATTTGTTCGATCTAGCTGGCATCAGGGGCGCAATCTAAAATTATCGAATAATATTTAGCTTGATTAATTTTATTAACAATGTATAATTTAATATTCTCATATAAAAGAGAAATTATCTCGTTCTGAATATTTTTTCCCTAGAAAGTGTACTTATAACTTCTTCCTTTTTCTTCTTCTTTCTAAATTTTCCATAAACAAAAATAAAGTATTTTTAAAATTTGGTCAAATGCCGCCCCGGACATGGGTCCGGTTTGTCCGGCCCTAGAGCCGCCACTGATAAAATATCACTAGTTTTTACTGCACAGTTGTATTGTCTTCAACAAATTTAGGTGTCTACGGTAGGCCAAGCGGTCAAGGTTGCGAAATCGAGTCACACATACACATATGAATCTGAGCCTTGTACCAATGAAGCCGATGCACGCTTTAAATATTTCGAGGTTAAAAACATCCTCCCATTGGTGTGATGTCGAAGTTAGAAGAGGGGTTTTCAGCGCAGGTGTCAACCTCATCACTTGACCATGGTCCGCCGCCAAACGCCCTCGAGTAGTTGAACAGTGAGACGTTAATATTCACTCTCACTCAAGAAATTCAGTGAATGCATTTCCCCCCCCCCCATTTTTTTAAAAAGCAAACACGCATATTCACAATATATTCCTCATAGTTTGTTTTTAAATTTGTGTCATAGTACCTTTTAAAATTATATTCTTTAGCAACTGAATTATAGTTTAGTTTTTACATGTCCGGCACAATATTTTATTCTTGCTTTGGCATAAAAATATTGCAGTTCCCATTTTTCTTGAAAATTACGATGTCCATCTTCAGTTCATCTTTTCTTACTCTGTTCTTGAAGGTTGATTATGTTTTTATTAAATAACTTTTTAGTTTAATATGAATAAAAACCAAAATTCCCTTTCATTCACAAACTATTGAGTAAACACTATATTTTGTCTTGGCCATCTTAGGGTTTTTAAATTTGAAAAATAATGTTTCACCTGCTTCTGGTCACGTTATTCGTTTCTCACTGATTGAAAACTTCAAAGAGAGATACAAGTCGCACGCTCGATGAATCGTAGTGAAATTTATAACAAATAATATTCATTAAATGCATTTAGGAATTTAATAAAAATTAAATAAATAAAATTTAATAAAATATTAAGAATTATTTTCATTTAAAGGCGATTTCTATAATTAATAAGGATTTGAAAAAAAACAAGAATAGATAACAGAGAGAGAGAGAGAGAGGAGAGAGAGGTTAATATGTTGTAAGTTTACCGGAAATAAACTTCAAAATAAAAAAACCTTTAAAGATTGATTTTGTAAACTGTAATTAATTTTGTAAATGTCTCCGCAGGCCGCAACCTATGTACTGGCGGGCCGCGTGTTTGACATGCCTGATTTAAAAAAATAAATTGATTTGAGTTTTGATCTATTATAGAAAAACAAACTATTGAATTGATTTCATTGCAATTTAATTAAAATAATCTTTACTATCTGGATTGAAATTAAAGTTTTGTCTGAAATTATAAAGTCAAGATGTCCATCTTAATTAATATACTTTCTTTTTATTGTGATCTTCATTTTAAAATATTGAAGCAATGAAATTCAATATTATTTTGTATTCAATTTTCTTGTTGATAATAAGTGTTCCAAAGTGAGAGAAAAAATTTTCCTTCTTTCTTGTAGCAAACTCTTACAGCAAGTTTTCCTCATTCTGAAGCACAATTATTCCTGCATTAAAAATTCAATAATGAAGTAAATTTGATAATATCAATTAACTTGGAAATTAATCGGTAATTATTGCAAATTTGAATTTTTATGCAAGCTTTCGCTGCCAGCAATACTCTTAAAAATGAATTATTTTCAAATTATACATAGTTCATTAACTGAAAAATGAAATAAACAATTTTAAATGTATTTAAATAATAAAAGCTACAATGCCATTAATTTTAAAATAAAATTTGCGAAAACATATAGCACACGAACGTATATTTTTTCTGCAGTTTTTGAAAAAAAAATGAATATAGAATTTTTAGAAATATTTCCAAATCTTATATTGGAAAAGATAGCTTCATTTTTAAGAAGAGCATTTAATCTACTTTGTTTTGTATAAATAAATTTTGAAAAACCGAATGCAAGGATTGCAACATTTAATTTTGACTCTTATCTCTTTATTGTGAATGTGGTGTGGGCAGTTAGGGAAGGATGTACCCACCTTCCGTCAGTAGTATATGTTTGCACGATTTTTAAAACAGTCTCCATTAAAACAATTTCCAGTAAAACACCGCACGATTTTGAAACAGTTTCCATTAAAACATTTCCAGTAAAACACCACGATTTTGAAACATTTCCATTAAAACACCGCATGATCAAATCGCCGGCAAAAACAGTTGGAACAGTGTCCATTAAAACAATTTCCAGTAAAACACCGCCACGATATGAAAACAGTGTCCATTAAAACACCGCATGATCAAATCGCCGCAAAAACAGTTGGAACAGTGTCCATTAAAACAATTTCCAGTAAAACACCGCACGATATGAAAACAGTGTTCCATTAAAAACCGCATGATCAAATCGCCGGCAAAACAGTTGGAACAGTGTCCATTAAAACAATTTCCAGTAAAACACCGCACGATATGAAAACAGTGTCCATTAAAACACCGCATGATCAAATCGCGACAAAAACAGTTGGAGGGGAAACAATTCACCAAAACACCACCACTGCACGTCTTAAAGAATGAAAGCACTGCAGTGAAAACGGGTTTACTCTGCAAAGCAGAGAGGGGAAACGTGACGAGTTAGTCGAAAGAAAATTAGTAAAGCTTTGTCCGCATTTCCAAGGCCGCCATGAGGCATGCGGATCTGACCTTCGTTTTTTTTTATATAACCACTTAAACAGTTTTTATTCTGTCATTTGATATCCAAAATTAGTACATTCTTACTTGTACTTTTGTTTTTCGATTGATTTTATTACAGCATGGTCGAATTAAGGCTCTTGCACCATAAACGAAACTCAAATTCAAATTAATGACAAAGGAATTTTTAATGAAAATTGTTTTTTTTTTTACAAATTTGCATTGTGACTTTATTTAGATGGTATGAACAATAAACATTTCTAAGTAAAGAAAACCGTTAAGTGGTTAACAGAGGTTGTCACAGAACCAGACGCAAAAAACGATTTGCATATGATTCGTCCTAATCCTCTCAAAATGTAAGGCAAGAAAAGCAAGCAAACACAAAGCAAAACTGACTGATTAGTGTTTACGTCTTTCATGTCTTTGATTTCACAAGAAATTAAACTGAGTTGTATTGGTAGTTGACTTGAATATACAAAAACACATTTTAAAAACTAAGAGCATATTAAAGTTGAATATACAAAAACACATTTTAAAAACGAAGAAGCATAGTAAAAGTTGAATATACAAAAACACATTTTAAAAACTAAGAAGCATATTAAAAGTTGAATATACAAAAACACATTCAATAAAAAAAGCAGCCACAAAGCAAAGCATAGAGTAGGGAGATAATTTGTAGAAACATACACAAATTGAGTTAAAACCAACCCTTTCTACAATACAGAAAACAATATTAAATATCTTTGTGACCATAAGACAATGTATGCGCCATCTTCGCAAACAAATTTTTTATCGTAATAGGCATAGTAACAGACACTTTATTTGAACAACAGTTTCCAAAGTATGTTTTTTTGAAAGAATGCAAAAGATCATTGTGTGTGTGTTTCCGTAAGTTAGAAAAAATTTAAACGCACACACTTTTTAAAAAGTTAAGCCGACTTGGGAACAATTCTAATGTATACACAAATCAGGAGAAGTTTGGATATCTCCCTACTCCAACGTAAATTTATTACATAGATTTCAGATGTTCCTGAATGTGTGTTATCCCTTCTAGAAGAACAGGGATTTGATCAACATGTACCGAATAGGGAGTTGCTATTTTACTCGACAGGCCGCCGCTCTCCTTTGATAAGTCTACGTTAAATTTTCTTTTTTGGCGCAAGAGGAATCAAAGCTTTCTAGAAAATTTTAAAAAATGAAGACTAATGAAGCAATACAGAAAAAAGCTCTCAACGAAATGTATCTAAGCGGAAAAGGAAAAATACAAATTCCACTCACCATTTTCCATAGAGAGAAGAACGGATTTATCCAAAAGAACTTCAGAAATCAAGAAGAAGGCGGTAAGAAGACGCGGACTGATCCAAAAAAATGTAGCACGTTAGGAACTTCAGGAACAGACTAGACAAAGGTTGAAAGCCAGATTGACATTTTATACTCGAAATGAAGGACAAATTTTTAAAAACGCAGTTTTTACAAATCTATTATAAAAAACAACTCTTATGTAAGACAGGGAAAAATAGCAGAGGGGGTCTGCGCGTTTAATCTTCAAGGTTGAAATGAAAGAAAAACATATCGAGCAGGAAATCTTGCGTAAATCTTCAAGGAAGAAATGAAAGAAAAACATATCTAGCAGGAAATCTTGCGTAACAGCATTGCAACATGCATAATGAAGACACGACTCGAAAGTAAACGAACACAGTTTATCCGGGAAAATATTTTTTATTCAAGGGGTTATATCAATATTATTACATAGAGTGTTACATCATTTTTATGCTTACAATATATAACAGTTATCAGTGCATTCGTTACAGAACAATATTTTTATGTAGAGTGTAACAATCAGTTTTCTTGCGTATAATACATAGAACTAATATTCACTTTGTTACAGAATATTCATTTTGCACATTTAGTTACTGTCTTTGAGTCATGATGTTCAGTTTCATATTATGCTGTGCAATCAAATACTTGTCTGTAGACTGAAGGATTGTGCAGCTCGCGCACAATAGCAGAATTGTTCAAAAT
>BMAO01015999.1:0-45296 GCA_019973975.1 Trichonephila clavata
CTGAATGCCTATTAAGTTCAATGTTTCTTGAGGATTCTTGAAGCATGGTGACTGCAATTGTATAAGGATTTTGTTCAAGATATTTAAAATACAATAACTTCAGCTCATGACCCTGATTTTTTTACACAGAAACTATACAAGCTGATCAAGTGTTTCTTCCTAGAACATTTCTCTGAAAAAGGTAAAAAATAAAAATAAAAAAACGAAAGAAATAATTTATTATTAAATGTTTTTTTTTTCTTTCGCAACAAAATATAATAAATTGCATATTTATTTTACCTAAAATATTTTTGTGTAATGCGTTTAGAGAACACTTTTATTTTCTTATGTGTTATTAAACCTGATTTTCTAATGTTATTGTTTATATGTCATTTTAAAATAATTACCTTTATTTTGTTTTAATTAATGAATCATGAGAACAACCAAGTATATAAGTCTAAGCATCCCTAAACCTAAATTTATATTAAATCAATACAATAAATTTGATAGCCTATTTTTAGAGCTATGTCTTTAAAGAAGAGGATCGTTACAACAGATCACCATACCATGCTTGGACAGTAATCCCATTTTCTGAAAAGAAAAGTGAAAACATTAATTTTGTAACTAGAAATCTTTGGATCTATTAAGTTGTTGAATATTTTTTTCTGCTTGGCTCGAAGTCCTTATTGCATTTCTAATTTTGTAACTTGTACCTTATGAATATCGTTTACTTTTTTATTCTCAGCAGGATATGTTATCAAAAGAGTTCATTTGGTTAAGCCTAAATGAAACGATGTGCAAAGGTAACAGTTTTTTTTTATCAGTAATTTGTGCATATGGTGGAATTGCTTCCTAATAAAATGAAAACTGATGTAATTAAACAGTTTTTTACGAGGAAGATTCTTTTTTTTTTGAAGTCTTCATTTCGTGAAAAAATTAGAAAAGTATCCATTTAAAAACACAGTATATTAAAATGTGAAAGTATTAAAATTTCTAAAATTCATGAATATATAAATGAAAACTCGTGGCATTTTTTTATTATATATTAGTATCGAACATGTGAACACTATTCATAAAATAAATATAAAAATTAAATTATTAAACACTATTAATTTCTGTGAAAATTTTAAAAGTCCATGGTTCTTTTTTCAAAACTTATTTTAACATTTTAGTAAATTGTTTTTAAAGGGCCTGCTTTATAAAATGTAAAGAAATATTGCAGTAAAAATTCATTAGAATTTGTTGAATTTTATTAAGGAATATAAAAGTTGAGAGCACATTTCATAGAAAGCAGTAATATATTCCTATTTTAAATAACGCTTCATTCTTAATCCTTATTGTGAATTAAAATGAACTCAAGAGGATAAATTTAAGAGCACTTTTTTATTTTTTTTTATAAAAATTTGAATTTAGTATAAAATAAGCTAGAATATTAAATGAATCATAGAAAGGACAGACGTATAAGGATACGCAAATCTTTAGCGCACACACACATATATATACAAGGGGTGCAAATGAAAAGGTACGAAACGACACAAAAATGAAACAGTTAAATATTTGCATATTCCGCAAGGGAGAATGTAGCGAGACATCTCGGGATGCCATTGGAGACTCTGACTGGAATCGGATCATGCGCGGGTGCCCGCATGCGCAGGAGAGAGCAAAGACTCTTATAAAAAGCGGCGTCCAAATGATGCGAGCACAGAATTACTCGAGCAAAAAAGCATTAACTCCGATGTGTACTGTGAGACACTCCGACGCCTACGCAGGTCCATCAAGAAGAAAAGACCGGGGCTGCTCACGGAGGTGTGGTTTCTGCTCCATGATAACGCGCGTCCACACGTCTCCAGATTCAACAAATGGAACTGGACAAGTTCCAATGGAGACGTTGGACCATCCGTCCTACGTCCGGACATGTCATCCTGCGATTTCCATGTGTTTGGTCCACTGAAGAAACACCTGAAAGGAAAGCGCTTCAACTCGGACGACGAACTCAAGGACACTGTGAAGGACTGGGTCTCGTCACAGCCACAGGAATTCTGGGAACAAGGAATCCTGCGGCTTGTCATCAGTGGGATCGTTGTGCTCAGGCCTATGGTTTATTTTTGAATAAAGTCTATATTTGTACCCACCGTATCGTTTCGTACCTTTTCATTTGATCACCCCTTGTATAAACTCCATTTCCTGATTAGTAGAATTTTTAAAATGCCACCATGTTATTTTTGATTCATGATATTATATATATATATATATGCTCTTCTTAACATCTTAATGGCACATACATTTTTAAGTATGAAGTTAAGAATTGAATATTTATGGTAAATTTCTAATTTCTTGGTTAGTTATTCGTATATGATTCGTTTAATATATGTGTATATAATAATACAAAGTTACATAGTATTAAACATTTCACAAATTGAACGAATAACTCAGAGTGTGAAAGTAGGTAATTGCAATCAGTAATATATTGTAAAATATATCGCTTTTTCGTAATTACAAAACAAATGTTGCATCAGTTTTTGAGATTGAATTATTCTCTCTCTTCCAAACATTCATATTTAAACCAAATAATGCGGAATAATAAATATTAGTTAGTAAGTAATTGTGTATGATCCTTAGACTTTTTTTCAACTGAATAAGTTTGTTAAGAACTAAGTCGTCTTACCCATTAAATTAATGTGTAGACGATAATAACATATTAACTGCAGTTAAAAGAAATTTTAATGTTAAACTTAATGCAATCAAAGAAACATATTTTTAAGTAATCTTAACGAAATGTATTAACTATTCTGCATTATTTTGCTTTAATGTTTTCAACACTTTTGAATAAATAAACAAAATTTTAGTATATTGTTTTAATACTCAGTTATAAATTCATTCTTAATTCAGTTCTTCATACTCTCTTGTGAACTGTCTGGCATGCTTCCAAATATGTTTAATTAATTTTCTTTTGTCTCCTGATAGATATAATATTACAAAGATTCAAATAAAATATTCAGTGGACTGAAACTGAAAAATTACTACTTATAAAATAAATCTTATTATAATTTTTTAAAGATTTTACCTCATTCTTCGCTCACAAAATTCGCTTTATCTAACAACGAAAAAATTAGATTATGAAATAACTAAATGCACTACTGAAACAATTGTCAAGCTTTTTGATTTGAAAAAAACCCATGAATTTCTAACAAAACTATATGAGAATTTCAAATATAAAAGCCTTAAAAAATTTCAAGAAGTGTTTAATATATGTAATCATCATCAAGCAGCATTTTCTATTTACTGATCCTTGAATTATTTAATTATAGAAATGATACCTTAAAAATTTCAACGTCCCTTTAAGATTCTGAAAATAAAACGTTCTTTTTAACTTATGATTTTAGTATTTTTTGAAGTCCTGGTTCATTTCTAAGTATAATACTGAGAAAAAGCCCTTTTTGAAAAGCGTCGAATGGAGGGCGCTGCTTTGTAACGCGAAAGTTGTTTTTGTGATGTGTAACAGCTCAGTGGTAGGTGAGTTACTGTTTTGTACTATTGTAAGCTGCAAATGAAAGCTTGGTTGCTCCAATAATACAACTTAAGTTTTAATTATACATGTTTTTTTCGTGCTTCTTAATGTCCGTGTCATCCTGCAGTAAACGTTTTCTAAAAGACAATCTGAATTGATGAACTACAAGAAGTTATTACCCTTAACTAACTGAAAATTTCAGCTGACATCATGAAAAGTATCTTTCAAACAAATGTTCAAAATAACTTCAACCCATTTCAAAGAAATTTCTAAAAAAAAAAAAAAAAATTAAAATTTTCAAGCATAAAGGTTTTTTAAAATCAATTCAAAAACGAGTAAATGAGGACGTTATGAATCATTTCTTCCGTGCTCATAATTTTCAAGTTTATCCCTCATTTCATACAACAGAATATATCTGTGGTTTTTCAAAGATGTATTTATTAATATCAATGAGAAGTATAATTATTAAAAATATTTTTTTGCATTACTATTAATAAATTATGCAATATTTAAACGAGAGTAATTGTCTTGTAGCATTACTGATCTTCAAGATCGAAATTTGATGAATGAAAATATTAATTGAAATCCAATGATTCTTTTTCTTATTATTTTTCTTTTTAAAATAGTTGGATATTATGTTTATTGCATAAATTTTGAATAATTCTTTTAATATTAGATTGTCGTGACCCGAAGGCCGCGGGTGAGAGATTATTCGAGGAAGAGTAGCAGACATTATTTTTAATAAAATTAGTTGTACTAACTTTTAACACTTTATGAATGCATTTTGATAACTAAACCCGGGAAGCAATACGAAACCTTAACCCGAATCAATATAATCAAAATTGGGAATCGTACTTATCTGGCTTAATCTCTTGTATGATCCGGCTTTCAGCCAGATAGCTCGTTCAGTCTTAATGTTGACGTCTTCAACTATTCGGTGGCTTGTGTTCTTCTACATTTAATCTTACGATGTGTGACAACCAGTTACTAACATTAGGATTTCAAATTACCATTACCTCACGTACTGAACGACTGGTACTTAAATAGAAGTTGCATTTGCACAAAACCAAGTCATCTTTACAGAAAGTGGTTTTTTAATTAATATCACAAAATGAGTATTTTCCCCAAGAGGAGTAGTATTAGCACGAATAGAACCCCCCCCCCCGTTTCAAGTTATTAACAAAATATAAACTCCTATTTAATATCGACATAAGCAAATGATTTCTTAAGGGTTATTATTTTATTACATCTCTTTGATCGAAATTAAATTTCTCATTTTTTAGTTATATTATCTTTATACAACTCACGAAAAGTTCTTGCCTAATTCTTATCTCAATTACACAAAAAGGGAAAAGCCCTTTGAGGTGAAAATACTGTTTCTTACTTCGGAAACAAGTTTCTTCATCTGGCTTAGTAACTTCGATTAGAGAACTTCATTAAGAAATTATTAGATAATCAAAGACTAGCACTAGAAAGAAAATGTGTTTATTTTTTCTACAACGTACTTCCAAAAGGTCATTCAAGGTATTGCAGAAATGATCACGGAAAAGAACTACTTATAACACGATAATGATACAGATAATTTTTTTCGCTAGATGTGATAAACTATTTCGACTTAGCTTCTTTTTTCTAGATTCGTTTTAATGAAACGGTAGTTCTCTAAAAGTGACATGTAATATTCATGGGTGTTCATGAAAATTTGATTGTGAGAAAGTTTCTTTTCGTAATTAGATGTTACAGGAATTAACCTGCAAAGAATGTTGAAGTTTCGACTGCTATTAAAAAAATTACTGTTTTATTGAATTCTTCGGATATTTTGACTTTTTGTCTCTAAGTAATTAATCATTTTTTTATCTTTAATTTTAATTTTTATTATCTTTGAGGTATATATTTTTACATTAACTGTCATACTGCTGACAGAACAGGGTTCTGTATTAATTTTACCCCTTTAAAAATGCTTATGAGACTCAGAGTATTTTCTTAAAACAATCTGTACTAACATATTTTTCATTATCAAACTTTAATTATGTGTGAAATATTATTGAATTTAGTAAAACTTTATGTTAGCCATTTTTCTTTAAATAACAATGTGAATAACCGTTCTGAAAAATAATGAACGTCCTTTGTGAGTGCCTATACATATATCTGATAAAATATCGGGATTACGTTGTCTCTTTAGACTGCTTTCCCTGAACATCTTCAATACATCTCGAAGATGAATAAGATCAGCGATTCTCATGGGATAGAGCCGGGGTGGGCATTAAGTCGATCGCGATCGACTGGTGGGCCGCCAAGACAATTTGGAGTGATCGTCTGAAGATCAGCCGTTAGCAATTATATACGTAAATATTCAAGATTGGCTGACAGTACGTAGACTAAGTCTTCTACTGACTATTATTATGAGAACTAACTTCAGATGGAAATGTTTTATTTTTTAGTGTATTGTGAATTGTTTGATAATAAATGCATCAGTAGATATTAGTATATTGGTGACTATTATTACTATGCTTATTTTTGAGTTTTGCTTTAAACGTGATTTCAAAAAAGTTAGTTTTTCATTTCATTTACCTAAGTAAATATCCATATATTTATTATTAAGTTAAAAAATATATATTGTTACTTTTTTCTTACCTCACACTCCTGCGACCCTGGGAATTGGGCGCACTCGTGAATTTTTGAAATGGGATGAGGGTGCGGTGGTGCATGATCGAATGTCTACCAATCTTATATCCTTCCCTAATACGATGCATAACATAATTTTGTTTCATTTTGTATGTTGTCAGGAACAAAGAAAAGTAAGAAATAAATTATTGAATAAATATTTAGCATTAGTTAATAACACAAATATTAATAATAATTATTACTTAATTGAATTTTACGTAGTATATACTTGTGATTATAATCGATCGAAAAATGATGATGCGCTATGGAGGAGGGTCCGGATCCGTGGACCCTCTCCTTTGTGTGGGCCACTGAATACTGGGTGGTCCGCAACACCTTGAAAAAATTTGAAGTAGCCCTTGTACCCTGGAAATGTCTGCCCACCCCTGTGATAGAGGATAGTAACATGACAGCTGTGCTGAAGTGCCTGGTTTTGAATCCATAAGAAGGAATGAATTTTTACAAATGTATATTGCCTGCGGAGAATAGGGTAACTCTAAATATTTGACCAGTTGAAAGTTCTTTCTACAAAATGGCGATAAGGGAAGAAAGGTGGGAGTAATCCTGAGTGCTCTCCCTCAAAATTTGGATGGAATGGAGCTAAATCCTACAGTCACCTGCTTGGTGCTCAAACCGGCGTCTAACAGGCGTAATCTACCCTCCCCCCCCATTCCTGGTCGTAAGGAACTACGGGACATTCGATTTGATGTTACTATCAATCGAGTGGGAAAAGTAACAATATATGAGCATCATTTGAGCACTTTACTGAGATCGCTCTGGACTAGTAGTCATGGCCGGCGTGTCACGACACTGAGCTTTAGTGCCACTAAGAAACCGCTATGTGGAAGGATTTGTGCACTTTAAATCTGTGGCACGTTAGATCTGTAATGTCTCAATAAACTTTCATTTTGGCTACTCTTTAACCGTTTCTGGTCAATCACTAGCTTCAGACTGTCTAATTGATGACAGCGGAGTTTCGAATTTAGTGTTTCGCTAGTTGGAAGCAACTCATAACACATGGTTATTTTCCACTCCTACCAAATGTACAGGGGAACCTTGGTAATTTGATCACCGTTTGAGGTGGCTCATTGCACTTCGACCGCGATCGGTTCCTCACAGTGTTGTCGTATGTAACCCATTTCTCATCCTTTGTCACCATCCGCTTAAGAAATAAGTAGATTTCATTCTATGTGGCCAAGGCTTCGCTGATGGAAATTCGATCTATCATTCTTTTTCTGTTAATGGCTGTTGCATTCAAACATCAAGACTCTTTTTGAATTCAGCTTTGTGCAAATGGTTTAAAAAAGTTTCATAGTCAAAAACAGTGTAACATCATAAATGTAATAACAGAGATTTCATATCACAATGAATTGTCCATTTGTTGAAAGAAAATAAATCTCACAAATTTCAAAAATCGTATTTACAGTTAAACAAATTGATAATTATTAATAACATACTCTTCTTATACGGTAGGAATTTTAGAAGGGTTTTAAAAATCTATCTCCATGTTAAATCTACGTATATATATATTTACACACACATATATATATATATATATATTTACACACACACACACACACAACACACACACACACACACCACACACACCACACACACACACACACACCACACACACACACACACACACACACATGTAAATGGATGTTTTTATATGTGAAATCACTTCACTCCAACACCGTTCAACCGATCACTATGAAAACTGGCATGCATATGTATTTTTCGTGTTGCAGCTCTCCTCTAGGTTTCACTACAGCAAAGAAATTTCTGCACCGTTCAATCAATTACCAAGTTGCCAATGTGTTCACCAAAAATGATGTCAACGTGTTCATGAAAAATGATGCCAACTTGCTCTATCGCCAACATTTCGCTATGCTTACATTGAATAGCCATTATAACTTAGGGAACGGCGTTGCTTTCGAATATTACAATTTTAACAAATTAAATACAACATAAATTAATATTACCGTATAACACATCAAGATATAAATTATTTACACTATTTTAAGCGTTCTATACATGAAATTTGTAACAATGTGTTACTTTTGCTGAGCAGAGATCTGCTTAGGAAAGTGTTTTGAAAAATCAACCCATAAGGGAGCGACGGGGCGTAATATATATAAAAAAACTCCTTTTTATCAGCTATTAGATCTTCAGACTTCAGGGGATAAGGGTTTTTTTTTTGCTCATCTGAGATATGGAAAAAGCTTTTTTTTAAAAAATTTGTAATTCATGTAAAATTAACTTATTAAAAAATTTCTTTATCCTTCAATTTTTATTGTTTAATTTTCCAATTCACCCGTGTGAAGAATGGGTGTACCAGATAGTATATTTTAAATTTAATTCGATTTTCCGCAGTAAGTGAAATTCAAAATAAAAAAAAAATATACATTAAAAAAATGTAGCAAAAACTTTATGCATTATTTTTAGAAAGTAGGCATCTCTTCGATTCTTTGTTCTCTCTAATCCAGAGATTGGAGAAACCAGCTTTATGCTGAAAGGAATATATGTTTCGAAGGATCAAACCATGTGAAACAATGATGTTCTATTTCGATCAAACAAATGACTTGTACTAAGGGAAGGATTAGGAAACTCTTATCTTGATTGAAATAAACCAGAAAAAAACTCTTAGCCACGTTCAATTGGCTTCCAAATCTTTAAGATAAGCTAGAATCGGAAAAAATCGTTAAATTAGCGTTCAATGGTATCACAAGAGGAGAAAGTAATGCTTAAAAAGAAAGGACCTTTTTATATACATTCAACTATCTCTTCTTATCGGAAACATTTCGTAAAATTTTTTAAGTGGAAAAGTTTGCTATGAATAGAATCTAAAGTGAATTCAAAGAGTTGCCCAATTAGAATGAATATATTATTTATTCAACACTAAAGAAACTCTAAACTTCAGAGTTTGATATTGATTACAAATTGTGCATTTTGTTTCGAAACTATTTGAGCAAAAAAGAATTTTTTTTTTATAAAAGGAGTAAGCATTACGTTTTATTTACACAAAAAAGTATAAAAAATATAATTTGCAGAAATCTGAATCATGTAAATAAATTAAATCTTGGTTGATTTTGTTTTTATTTAACTGATTTTCTTACAATTTTTGATTATGTATCTGCCATTTTTTATGTTCAAAAAATAAAAAATGAAATATTCTTTCTAAACTCATTGCTTAGACACTAAAATTTTAATCAAGAGAGTCACCTAAAATCAGTTATGTGTTTTTTTTTATTTATAAATCTGAAGTATTCTATTTTTTCCTTTTATTTCCATCAAACTAAACTTTAAAAGCAGGCTTAGTATTAAGTACGCAGTAAGTGTCTTCACATGAGACAGTTGATTCTGCTATCATTAAGCTTGTTATCAGTTATGCTTAATAAGATTTCTTATAAATGCGATGTATATGTTTTCCTTTAACAGTAACTTTTTTCTCCATTTTGGTCGAAAATTGTTTTTAATTATTATCAAAAATAGACAAATTAATGAAATTTAAAATGACTTTTGTAGTTTCAGGACTCATATAATTATATAGTTTCTAAACGATGTTTATCTGTTATAAATTGAGTATGCAATCCATTCATTAAATAATCGTATATTTCTTCTTTAAGTTATTAATTTTTATTATAAATGAAAAATATTGCGAATTTTAAAAAAACTTAACAAAATAAAATAGTTTTAATCAATATTTCCGAAGATAACTAGTGATGACTCGTATGAGTTTTAGCAATAGTCAATTGAAAAGGATGACAACCTAGCTCATAATTCAGTAGAAGTATTTTTCATTTCGAACGGAACTCTCAAGCCCTATTGGTTAGATAAATTACACATACAATTTAAACATGAAATATATAATTCACAATATATTTTCATGAATTTTGTAAAATAGTGTAAATTATCTATATTTCGATGCGTAATGCATTTATATTACTTTTTTTTGTTCCTAAAACTAATATTCACAAGCAACGCCGTCCCTTATGTTATAATGGCGTTTCAATAGGAAGTTGGCGAAATATTTGCGATAGACCCGTTGGCATCATTTTTGGCTACATCGGCAACCATGCTGGCGAGTTCGGGACCCGCTGGATTCTTGTAGAAATTAGTGGAGAAATCCACAAATTTCACAATCTGTGACACGAGCGCATCTTTCTGGAAGTACGTAGAACATAGAAAGTTCATTGGGGCACATGATCTCATAAGAGGTCTTTATCCCCTAACTTCAAATTAGTTGTTGACTTTACTGATTAATTTGCCCTTTTAGATTTGAGATATTAAATTTAGATTTAAAAGATTAAAAAATTTGAAATTGAAATTAAGAATTAGAATTGCACTCTTGAAAACTAAATTATATTGCTGGAGCCTTTAGTTTGTTTGAGTTGTGTGTGAAGTGTGATAAATTAAAAAGAGATAGAGCGACACTTACCTCAACGAGTCAGTCTGGTTTTGACTAGCGATTAGTGAACTTGCCTTGGCAGTGATTAGCTCGGCTGTGCTTGTGAATAATCTCTTATATATATGTGTATTTTAGATACAGATAATTGTGTCTAAGTGCTGTTGAAGGGATGAAATCCTTCTGATATTTATTCTGCGAATTTTGCTTTTGAATCCTGTGTTTCAAGGATTGATTTTCGACAATGAATTTTCAACGCTCTTAATGAACTGTCTTGGTGTTTTTGACTGATTTACATAATCTTCGAACCTCGGTAAACGTAACAATATCGTGTACAGCAATGTAATAAACGATTAATGTTTTAAAAATGTACTAAATCTAAGGATTTAATTAATTCTTAAAAACACAATATTGAAACAATATTTTTTAAAATTCTCCGTAATCACACACATTGCTAAAAAGAACAATTTTAATTCGATGATTGCATATCTTTTTAATGAAAAGTCGATATAAGTAACAAGAAATCTTTACGATACAGTTATTTAAAATTTAATTCCACTGAAAATAATAATTATAATTAGAGCTTAAAAATATCATCACAATAAAAGTAATTGTATCTTAAGTAATATTACGTTGTCTTTAAAAATGTCTGATAAATTTCTGAAATCTAAAATTTACAATAAAATGAGATTTACAAATTAAAAAGAAGACTGTCTAGGGACCACTGAAATAAAAAAAAACGAGCAATACAAATATCTAAATTCATTAAAAAAAGAACAGATAAAAGCAAACCTAGATTTAGGAAGGGATTTTTTTAATGGATAATCTTTATTCTACATATATATCGTAAGTATTTTACTTATAGTCTTCGAAACAAAAAACAAATTTTCCAGAAAACATGCCTGGACTTCTTTGCACATTAAAGTAAAGCTAAAGAAGACATAACAACCTAATAAATATATGAATATCTAAGAAAACCTAAAAAGTAAGTGATTTTTACTAATTCGCACACTTAATTATATTAGCAAGCATAAGAAGATAAATTATATAAAAGTTAAAATTTAATTTATTTGTGGAATAAGAAAAGAGGAGCAGGAGGATGATCGAAAGACATTACAAATAAAATCATAGTTTTTGCCGATATAATAATAAATGGACTGTATATTTTAACAAATTTTAATGAGCGAAACGGATCCCAACCATATGGGATCGCTATACTTTTCGAACTGAATACAAAGGTTACAACAGTTGGCTAGCAGCAAAATCTATACAAGGAATTCTCGCCAACTGGCGCCAACAATAGTAACTTCGATAAATTTCATTTATAGTAAATCCTTGCGCCGCTAAATAAATATATACCTTACTGCGACATTATTTAATTTTAATGGATACTAATTTTAAAGAGTATAATAAATGTATCGAACAATTGATATATTAAAAAAGTATGCAAAATATAATTAATTATTCCTTTTTTTATTTTTCATGTTTTGCTTAAAACAAGCTATTACTCGTCCACTTCACTGGGTATTTTATGATAATTTGTGAATAAAAGTATATAAGTATTTTTAAGTTATTTATACTTATAAGTCCTAGAATTCAACTATAAATGTTTTGAAAAATATTACTATAACTTTTGCCTCTTGATTTAAAACAAAAACAGTATTGTAACTACAAAAACTGAAGTATATATTTATTTCTTACGCATCCGCAACCCATTATAGTATTCAATTTCCAAAAAGGCCTTTCTTAGAAGATATCTCAACACAAAAAATCCTTTTCTTCTATTGACACAACAGCTCTGGGTGAGGGCAAAGGTCTTCTCAAGAACCATCTTCCAATCCGATCTCCGCTTAGCAACAGTTCTCCAATTAGTCACTCTTAAAACTTTAAAATAGTCCTCAACACATCAGTCCATCTCAATTTGGGCCTATCCCTAATTCTAGTTCCAATAGGTTTGTAATTGAAATTTCTGAACGTCAAAGGATGAGTGGTCTATTAGACAGACGTGACCCGCAAACCACAAACGACTATTCTTGGGGGTTTTAATGACATCTGCTTCCTCAAATAGCTTATATAATTCGAAATTATGTCATTGTTTCGACAATTACTTCTCATCCACAGCAATTAATGTAATATGTAAAAACTTTTCCTTCCAAAATGGCCAGCTGTTCAGACTGTAATTTAGTCAAAGTTTAAGTTTCAGATCCATAGGTTAGTTCGGGTCTGATGATTGTTTTATACAGCATAATTTTTGTATGTATTTTAATTAATTTTGATTTTAGAAAGCTCTTAGACATTGAAACATGAAGTGATTAGCATCAATAATAAGTCTTTTAGTCTTAGCACCCCTGTCGTATAGAATGTTAGTGTTTGAGCCCAAACAGGCAAAATTATCAACCAGATCAAGCTTCCAATTTTCAGTCTACAACAGTGCTTCTCAAACTTTCAATATTCACGACCCAATTTTCTATCATAATTTTCATTCGCACCCCTCCATACAATAACAATCTTTTGAATTCAACAATATTATTCTTTGACGATAAAGCTACGATACGACTTTAACCTCTTAAGTGACACGTATATATACAAACGTCTCGCTCAGCCAAAACATTAATTTTCTGGACGTATATATACGTCTTTCCACAGGACGATCTTTTCTGAGCAATGCTATCCTTAAAATTATTTGAAGGCTTTGGAATGCAATAAAAGACTTTGACAGTGTTTGCGAAGGAATTGCTTATTTCAGAGGATTTGCTCCCTCCCCCCTTCCTAAAAACATTACATTCAAGCGTCTATGTAGAAAATGGTGGCATTGGGGATTGAATCGCGTAACTTTTTATCGGCAATTAAGGGGCTAATTATAAAGCGTACAAACTATCAGGATAAGTGTTAGTACAAACTCAGGGAGTCACTGGTAATTATCAAACTTGTTCTTAATTTTGTATTGTTAAACTAATTATAAAATACATTGTACAGTACTGATACATTTATAATTTTATTTTATTTTTATTATGTCAGAATGTATTTTGCTTGTTTACTTTCAGTAATTTAATATTTTTTAAAATAAGCTTTGGTTTTTGTCTTTTCAATATGTTCGCACCCCTCTCGTTGAGTTATCACCCCCCTCCTTGGGTGGCGCGCCCCACAGTTTGAGAAACGCTGGTCTACAGATATTTAAAATCTACTGTAATTGGCATATATTTAATTGTGTCTTCATTAATAATTAAATGCAATTTTTCAGCCAACTTCTTAACGGTTAGACATGTCTCAGACTTATTCAACGCATCAATCTTTCTTCAATTAAATGAGCCTTGTAGAAAAGCTAAAGTATCCTAAGTATGTTTACGTTTAATATCACTCCGTTCCTCCGTTGGCGTGATGTGATATTTACAAAAGCAAAAGAACAAACGCTTGTTTTGACATTAGTGACAAAATCATCATGAAATTGTGAAAGCTGTGGTCACAGTTGCTAATATTGTGATAAAGGATGTCAATTTCGCACACTTTAAAAAATGGGCTTGTCCTCACTTAGCCAAGTGCTTGGGAATTTTCTTCTAATTTTTCCCTTAATATTCCAATAACTCCACCAGAGAAAGCCGAACTTTCGCTTCTGATACCACCTGCAGTCACAGATCGCAAAGCTAGACGTGGTTAGACTGGAAACTGCCATGGTAGGAGAAAATCTGACCTATGCTTTCGAAGAGAACCAAACAAATAACTGTCAATTGCCGGATCACGAGTAGGCGCTGCTAGATAATTCTAAAATATAAGTGAATGGTTTTAAATCTCCAACTCTTGAAAAACTGCTTACCCATTTGTTAATATGTCATGAATCTGTACGAACATCTTTAGTTATCAAAATAAACAGATGTTCTCTTATTCAAGTCGTAATGCTTGTCGGTCCCTGCTTCCCTCCAATCCCCCTTGTCTACTCTCGGACCCGGCTAGATGCGTGGGAAGAACTGAATGATCAGTCGACAGGATTCACTCTAATTATTTTATTGTCACAAAATATCAAGCAAGCACAATACTAATCCAACTAAGAACGATGATCAGTATGCAGAGCGCGAAGGTGAGACTCGTTAGCCTGGGGATAATATTACGGACCCTCAACTGATTCCACAATAACCTATACAAGCTCAGTATCAACTCCCCCGCACTTAATAAGCAACTCTTTAACTTCTATTTAAATAAGGATCACGATACCTGCACTCTTGGGAAGTCCTACTGTTGAGGCCTTGAACGATAATCTTTAACTGGATTCGATCACCTCCGAGTGATACTCTCTTGGAATTTTTCAATTGATACTTTTATAAACTCAGATTTGTAGCTAATAAATTATGATCCTGCACTCACCAACTAACTCCCAAAACTCGCGAATACCGAATTTATATAATATACTTAATTTACATAATCACGTTTTCTTCCTTCGGTGAAAGTTGGTTAGTAAACATATTCCCCAGAAGAGTCCCCAAGGGGTTAGTCATAGACGCGTATAGATCCGTCACAAAGTTGTGTGTTTGCGTAAACCAACCCAGCATACCTCATATCATGGAGGCTCGATGCCAAAGAAACCTACATTTTAAAGGTACTTTGCAGCTTTTACTCAAATTGAAAAATAAGTGTCTTAAACAATTTGAAGAAACTGATTTAAAAAATAATTGCCGCAGAACTTGAAGAGACTGAGCCTGATAATGCAAAATTTTTAGAGATTAAAGGATTACTTGAAAATTCAGATGCGTTTCAAACGGACCAGAAGTTTGTCCGTGGTTTCGACAAATCGATTGTTGAAGATCGGACGACTAAAACTGCTAATGGTCAATCTAAGTGAGAGCTTGAGGAAATTAAATTGGCTCAGATTGATTGTATAGAAAAATTAAATATCAATCATTGACTAAAAAGTGACTAACTGCACCGCTTATAGTTCAGTTTCATAAAAAGTATCAAAACACTAACAATCGCTATGCCTAAGTAACCAAAAGCATTGAATTTGCTTCTAAAGAAGTTCTGGTAGATTTACAGGAAGAGATATTAGTTAATTTGTTAGGGGTTGAAGAAAAAATGTTTTACCGTATGCAACAAACGAAGATTTAAGATATAATATAAGCATTTGGAAAGGAAAAATGTGTGGTTTTATCCCTTGCAGTAAAGTCAAGAAGATGATTTAGTTTTTTCATCGCGAGGGAAATCTTTAGCTGAGATCAATAATTTTAAAATCATTCTACACCAAATTAAAGTACCCCCACGCCAAGCGTCAAAAAATGAGCCACCCCAGAAAAATAAAATAAAAAATTTAAATCCCGAAAGAATCTCGTTTGTTTATTGGGTAGAAGGAAAAGGCCTTTCACTTCGCTCGTAATTTTCCGAAAAGATGCAAAAGCGAGACAGGGAATAAATTTACTTGTGTGGTCGGGTATTGGGTCTTTATTAATAGCATACCCCGTAATCAATTAGAATCCGCCGATATTCTCGGAGAAGGGAAGAAAATAAAACTTCTAAAATATTCAGGTAGTGAACTCATACATATATAAAATCATAAATAAATCCTTTTTTCCGAAAATCAAACTTCGTGTATTTTGTTAATGAAAAGCTTTTTTGGTAACAAGGTTTTTTCAGAAAACACTACTTTTTCTCTATACTTAATAGAAATAGTTAAACTGTAGGAGGTCAAGCTATGATAGGCATTAGTTAGAAATGGAGTGAATTTTTCCACTAAATTGTTTAAACCAGTGCTTCTCAAGCTTTCTATACATGTGACCCAATTTCCAGTCGTTATTTCCATCTCGCCCCTCTCATGAAACCACTATGTACTAAATGCAATAATAATGTGTTTCCACGCTAAACCTACAATGCGACTTTAATTATAAACTGCGCAAATTATCAAGATAAGTTCTCGATTTTGTGTGTGACATCCCTTGGAAGTCACTAGTAGTTACTATAAACTTGTTTTTAATTGGATACTGATAAATTAATTATCACCTACTTTTTGCCGCACTAATAGATTTATAAGTATCTGTACAAAATAGAGAATTGTTTTCTACTTCTTTTTCTCCTCGGATTAATAATTAATTTCCGTTTTGTTCGTCGGTGATTGGCAACCCATCGCTTCATGTTAGTCATATCACTGATAATTTCTTACGAGATCCGGTTATTCAGTTGGTTGAGGAATTTCAACCAGGTAAACAGCTTAAGCAAATAGATTTACGTTTAAACATATTATTAAATGATGACACTCCAGTATCGCGACGGTCGTGAAGATTGCCGTTTGAGGGACAAAAAATCGTCATTCAAGAAATCGACGAATGGTTACATATGGGAAAAATTAAACCTTTGTGTTCTGAATATGCATCTCCAATTTGGTTATGCTAAAACCATGATGATACAAATAGGTGTGTAAATTTCAGAAAATTAAACAAAAAAAAAAAAACAATGGTGAATAAAGCAATAATATGGCACAAATGGAGGATGTAAATAATTTACAAAAAACAAAAGTTTTTTAAAAATTTGGATTTAAAAAAAAATGTTTTTTTTCTCGTACCAGTCGAACAAAAACATACAAAATATTTAGCATTCAATAGTCATTCGGGCCTGTTTGAAATTTTCAGGACTCCGTATGGTTTGTCTACAAGTCCTGTTGTATTTTTAAGATATATTTATAATGTGTTCAGATATTCAACAATAGATAATACGTCAGTAATATATATGGATGATTTTATCATGTCTGTGTGCCCATAATACAGCAGGAGTTATGGGAAAATTTAAATTCGTTTTTAAAGTAGATTCAGAACATGATCTGCAATTTTATTTTAAGGAATACCAGTTCTTACTAGGAAAAATTGAATTTTTAGGTTATGTAATTGAAGAGGGTACAATCCGCCCTCTCTTTTCTCCAAATAAAACTCTATCTGTCTCTAATGCAGTACGAAATTTTCCTGAACCTAAGAATACTAAACAAATTCATGGTTTCCTTGGTTTCAGGATATCTCAGAAAATTTGTGCCAGGTTATTCGAATATCGCAAATCCATTGAGGGTCATGCTTAGTAATGGTGTAGAATTCGAATTTGGCCCAGACATTTAAATGACTAAAATAACTTTTGTTTCGATGTTCTCTCACTGCTTACCAGGATCAGGATAATTATTTTTTTTTTATTTCGAGAGAGGATCATCGGGACAAAAGTCTGAAATTATTGATATTGCAATAACATGAATTTTTTATGGGAGATATACATATGTTTTATGGAGATATACATATGTTATACAGCATGTTTAATATTATTCTTACTTTTATAAAAAATGTTAAACATTTTTGTTTTGTTTTATTTTTAAAAGAAGGATAACGACAACAACTTAAAAGCTACAAACACTGTTTTTAAAAAAGTGGCTCAAGGTTATTTATTTAAACTATTTATATACAAAAGTAAAACTATAGGCAGTTTTAACTACTACCTGAAGCATTATGCTTCTAATCATTTTGAAGTACGAATTCTAATATGCACATTACTGCTTGAGGTTGGGCAATTTTGGATAATTACAAAAAATAGATTAAAATACCATTTTATTTTTAATGCCTTAATGACTTTAGACATTGGGATTTTGGCAACCATGAGGCCAATAACAATATTTTAGATTTGGCATACTTTTCCTCAGATTAACAAGTCATGCTCAAACGGATATTGATGTAATAATAGATTTAGTTTGCTGAAGTTTTTGGAAATCGAGATTTAAAAAAATGACACATTGACTATTATAAACTGATGCATCAACTAACAACTTACCAAGATATTCGAAGTCATCGCTTTTTCCCTTCTTAACATATTTATATGCTTTTAAAAATATATAAAAAAAGATACATAAGCAGTTTCCATGAGCAATAGTAAAAAAAGGAAGAAGGGTTTTATAAATTTTTAGAATTATCTTACTGAAAAAGTAATACTTTGTTGTTTCAAGTAGTTCAAATAAACTTATCGCAAAATTATTCTTAAGCACTTGAGCAATTGTCAGCCCCACTGTAAAGCACGCAGGTTCTATAAATACTTTTTTTCAAACTTTTATTGACTTTATACAGTTTTAATCTGAAATGACAAAAAGTGATTGGTACTTATTTATTACACTATCGACCACACGACAATCCCAAATCAAAGGACGTCACCAAAGGCTATCATTGTTTGTATAAATGTTATTGGGTTTGCATATGTGAGAGAACAGTTTTCCTCTATTGACTTCACATCGCAGCATTTGGAAAGTTTTTTCCTTTGACGAATTGTAATGTAATGCAATTTATATGCAAGTACTGATGCGACGTTATTTTAATTATTAACCCAGATTCCTATAGTTTGCATCATTCTTATTTTAAGATTAATTTCCTTGATTAATCTCTTCCGCATTATTATTAATTTAAGATTAAACTGAATGATCAAATGAAAATACGTTTGTTAAATTAAAGAAATCATATTTATTAAACAATTAAAGTCGATACTAAATAAATACAGAAAATAATCACTTGTTCGAAAGATGAAGAAGAGTAATACTGGAATCTCCAAAGGCCTCAAACGAGCCCTTTCGTCTCGAACCTAAATTCAGTGTAACATTGGAGGGAAGAAAAAACTTAAAATTCTGTCTGATTTTCGAATGCGGCTCCTCATATAAACTCCGCCACATCGCACCAATGTCAATGTACGGATTCCTTCTTTCTGATTTTTTAGCCTGCCTAATTGGAGGAGATTCAACTCGTAGTAATACCCTTAACATACTTTATGAGTCTAACAACCCCGAGGGTGTCTTGACGCATCCCATTTTAAGGAATGTGTTGACATCTGGTCAACAGGGAAAAGGATAAAAATCACGAAATACAAAGGGGTCGTATATTGTGCAGCTAGAGCCCCATATCACTTCCGAGTGATCCTTTTAGTATAAAGTAAGGCATTGGTGCGATGCGGCGGAGTTTATAAGGAGCCGCATTCGAAAATCAGACAGAATTTTAAGTTTTTTCTTCCCTCCAATGTTACACTGAATTTAGGTTCGAGACGAAAGGGCTCGTTTGAGGCCTTTGGAGATTCCAGTATTACTCTTCTTCATCTTTCGAACAAGTGATTATTTTCTGTATTTATTTAGTATCGACTTTAATTGTTTAATAAATATGATTTCTTTAAGTTAACCAAACGTATTTCCATTTGATCATTCAGTGTAACCTTAAATTAATAATAATGCGGAAGAGATTAATCTAGGAAGTTAATCTTAAATTAAGAATTATGCGAACTATAGGAGAGAGAGAGAGAGAGAGAATCTGGGTTAACAATTAAAATAGCGTTGTGTCAGTACCAACATACTATGCTAAATAAGAGACTATGCACATGTTAAAATTTATTTAAGGGTAATAAAGTACATTTTTCGTTTGATTTGGAAATGGAATTTTCTGAACACAGTGATTGCAGACGCAGAATATAATCACTGCTTTTATAAAAAGGTTCCTTTGTTGTTCATCGGAAGAAATCTTTGAACCTTATTTAATAAAATTGGACTCAAAAATCACTAAAGGGGAACATTACTTAATGTTTAAAAATAATAATAATACATAAAAAGTCAAATCTGTATTAAATGCAAATAACCACAGAAATTTCCAGAATGTATTTGATTATAGAAAAACAACACTAAGTGGAATATTTTGCACGCAGTTAGTTTATTATTTTTGATCATTCTCTTATAGTCCATTTGATCCACCTGTAATAGCCGAAAGCTATATTCATTTTTAAATATTCGACTTACCGTAAATAGATGAGCAATTCTTAAAAAAGATCAACAAAAAACAAGTATAATTCTAACACATAATACCACTTGTAAATTGAATATTTCTTGAAAAAAGTATTCTTAAATGTCATTTTTTAGGGCCTTTCACACTACAAAATGATAAAAGATATTATGACAAATGACATAATCTGTATCCAGAACTGCTAATGTATTGGAGTATTTCTTGGCAAATCTTCCATTCTTTTTGAGCATTATTATATTATGCCGATGTTGAAAATTTTAAAAAGAATTCCAGAATGGGAAAACACATTAAGCAATGAGAGTATGAGACAACTGAAAAACAGCATTTCCCATGTATACATTCAAAACTTTCATTACTGATAGCATGGAATTGGAAGTCATCCAATAATTTTTATAAGAGATACCAACTAACATTTCAAAGAAAAATTTTGTTCTATAATTATCCGTAAAACATAAAGGCAAGCAGGATGAAAAAAAGCACTCCCAATGCAGATATCAATATTATCCTTTTTGTATCTAAAGTAGTGCTTCTCAAACTCGGAATGTTAGCGACCCAATATTCAGTCATGATTTTCATCGCCTCCCCCCTCCATACAATTACAATGTATCGAATTCAAAAACTTGAACGCTAAAGATACAACACAACTTTAACCTCTAACGTGCCACCGACGTATATAAACGTCTCACTAAACACAACGATAATAGCTCCGGACGTATATATACGTCTTTCCGAAGTACGATCTCTTCTGTGCACTGTTATCCATAAAATTATTCCGAAGGCTTTGGAATGCAATAAAAGGACATTAACAGTGTTTGTGAAGGATTTGGCTTATTCATTCCCCCCCCCCCTATACATCATATACGTACGCCTACATGGAAAACGGTGGCATTCGGGAGCGATTTGCGTAACTTTTAACCGGAAATTAAGGGATTAATTATAAACCGTACAGATTATCAAGATAAATAATACTTTTAAGAAATCCTTTTTTATATGAAAACCCATGGGGTCACTGCTAATTTTTAAACTTGTGTTTAACTTAGGATTTTTAAATTAATTATGAAATACATTGTGCAGTACTGATACATTTATAAGTGTATTATGTCAGTGTAAATGTGTATTTTATTTTTTATTATGCCAGAATGTATTTTGTTTGTTTACTTTTGATAATATAATAATAATTTTTTAAAATTATCTTTTGTTTTCGACTTTTCAATGTGCACGAAATATAAAAAAAAGTCGGACCACATACCTCAACCAAAGATTTCTAGGAAGGAGGACTTAAATTGTAAATAAGATTTATGTCTAAATAATACACAACCTAGGTCTTCTTTTTTTAAAAATTAAAATTTGGAGCCAAAAATTATAAATATCGTTCTCTTTTTAAAGTCAAATTTAAAATAATATATTTTTTCAGTAATAGCAAGAAATCATATTAAATTTTAAAGCTAAAATTTCTCTCCTTGATAAAAAACAAGAATTTAATTCATCAATTCTATACACACATTTATATATCTATATGATGGGTGGCTTGGAGGCTGGAAGGCTTAGATGCTGATCGGGTTTGAAGATGGCCCCAAGACACATGTAATTTGTGTATTCCCCTTGTTTTTTTGACAGGATGTTGTCGGATTCCTAAGTAGGGGGTCCCAGCGCCCGGTCATGAAAGTTGAATGGACTCATAAATTTGGAGAGGAGTCGTGAAATTTGTAACTTTGCGCTTGGTTCCTGACCAATGACTAGGCGAGACCAAAGGGCTTGCGGATGCAAAAAGGGGTAATTTGCCCTCACTTAAAAGCAGAAGCCAAGAAATTTCTCGGCAGATTAAGAGAGAGAATTTTCCACACTTTGCAGATTAAACTAAACTCGACGTAAATCCATACCGGCCTCCCATCACCACGCCTCCGTTTCAGATAAGTGAAATGTTTGTAGTTCTCTTATTCTTAAATTTTAATAGTGTTTAATCTAAGTTCTAATTTCGTAATGTGTTTTAAATGTAATAAACGAATTTGTTTTATTTTAATCCAAGTAATTCATTAATTTTGCGTTGTCTTTAATTATGATTTAAAGTACTAGCCACTATCATGATGCAGACATAAGTTAAATAATCGAACCTGCGTAAATCATAAGATGTTAAATAAAAGCAGTATTAGGAGCGCTGCATCATCTGGTGCCGAGTGACCAGGATTCGAGGAATTTTTTTTCCCTCTTTCGTTCACACGTGAATTTTTTAGATGAATTTGGGCAATCGCTAATGTTTTGTGTTTTGTGTTTGAATGTATAGTAAATTTAAGATTGTTGTAATGTTGAATACATTGGCGTTAACTTTAAAGCAAAATTTTTCCCTCGCAAGTTTAATTTTTTTTCCTCAGTAGATGAAAAGTTAAGAATTTTTTTCTCGATCTCATATTGTTCTCATGTATTTGGTCACTGGTATATTGGATAAGGATGGATTCTCCTCTTTTGTAGGAATGCCAACAAATTTTTTTTAACTTCATTCTGTCGATAATTTTTATCTTAATTGAAACTCGCCGGCATTAGATAAAATTCGCATAATGCCTCGTTCTCGTCAGGTCGATCCTGTTCAATTACATACTTCTTCCGATCGGTTTAATTTAATTGAGTTGATCCCACAATTTGCTGGCAGTGAGGGTTAGAGTGTCAGGAAATTTCTAAATAAGATTAACGAAGTTGCGAAGTTGAGCAATTGGGCAGATAATGAGAAAACTGCAATTTTGAAGCTCAAACTTTCGGGTGTAGCAAAGGAATTTTTTTTGCTGACCCCAGCAATATATAATGATATTTACGGTTTTGAACAATTGTCTCAAATTCTCCTTAAGAGATTTGAATGCACAGTTCCATTGTCCACGAAACTTCAACTGTTCTCCGTTTGTCAGCAGGGAATTTCAGAGACTGTGCAGGAATTCGCATCCAGAATCAAAAAATTGGGAAATCAGGTTTTGATTCACGGACCACAGGAAATGACATTTTCTCCTTCGCCATGGCTTTAGGATGACAGGACAGCCACATTCATCGGGTTCTACAGCTTTCAAGATTTATGACTGCGAACGAGAGATCGCCGAAGGCTAACGATGACCTACAATGCTCGAGGCGTCGGCTACATTCTTCCAGCGCAGTGTTTTCCACCCCTCTTCAATTCATCAAACGGCAGGACATTCGTGTCATTGATCCTTCACACTCACAACAGGAGGGGGTACTTCCGCCTTTCTACTGCACTTGACACTAAAGAGCTCAATCCCCCTCCAAATAATTTTCTCTCCTGCAGTTGTGATTCCAAGAATTCGTTGCATGAAGAAGTCATCCACGGCTCGTGGTTGGACGATTCCTTCTGTTATTTAATCACTCCCATCTCAGTATTTATTTCTACTGCAAATGTGTTAACTTTTTTTTCTTTCTTTTTACTTTTTTTCCAGGTGTTTGTGAGTCTGAAAGGGGGGAGGAGTGATGGGTGGCTTGGAGGCTGGAAGGCTTAGATGCTGATCGGGTTTGAAGATGGCCCCCAAGACACATGTAATTTGTGTATTCCCCTTGTTTTTTGTTGACAGGATGTTGTCGGATTCCTAAGTAGGGGGTCCCAGCGCCCGGTCATGAAAGTTGAATGGACTCATAAATTTGGAGAGGAGTCGTGAAATTTGTAACTTTGCGCTTGGTTCCTGACCAATGACTAGGCGAGACCAAAGGGCTTGCGGATGCAAAAAGGGGTAATTTGCCCTCACTTAAAAGCAGGAGCCGAGACATTTCTCGGCAGATTAAGAGAGAGAATTTTTCACACTTTGCAGATTAAACTAAACTCGACGTAAATCCATACCGGCCTCCCATCACCACGCCTCCGTTTCAGATAAGTGAAATGTTTGTAGTTCTCTTATTCTTAAATTTTAATAGTGTTTAATCTAAGTTCTAATTTCGTAATGTGTTTTAAATGTAATAAACGAATTTGTTTTATTTTAATCCAAGTAATTCATTAATTTTGCGTTGTCTTTAATTATGATATAAAGTACTAGCCACTATCATGATGCAGATATAAGTTAAATAATCGAACCTGCGTAAATCATAAGATGTTAAATAAAAGCAGTATTAGGAGCGCTGCATTATATATCTATATCTATATCTATATCTATATACATAAATGGATGTTTGTATATATGACCTCGTTTCACACCAAAACCGTTCAACCGATCACTATGAAAATTGACATGTGTATGGACTTCTTTGTGAAGAAAGGTTTTGTGCTATCCTCTTTGTTGCAGCCTCCAAGTTGCCAAGATGGTCAACAAAAAGGATGCTAAATTGTCTCTATCGCCAACATTTCGCTATGTTTTCACTGAATCACCATTATAATGTAAAGAACGGCGGTGCTTGAGAATATGTAACAATTTCAACATAAGATAAATACAACAGAGTGTAATATTAACGTATTACACATCAAAATATAAATTATTTACACTATTTTAAGCGTTCATTACACAAAATTTGTAACAATGTATTACTTTTGCTGAGCAGAGATCAGCTTAGGAAGATGTATTCAAAAATTTATC
Source organism: Trichonephila clavata (assembly GCA_019973975.1). Taxonomy (NCBI): domain Eukaryota; kingdom Metazoa; phylum Arthropoda; class Arachnida; order Araneae; family Nephilidae; genus Trichonephila; species Trichonephila clavata. The sequence continues at coordinate 24,877 of BMAO01015999.1, forward strand.
CACAACAAAGTTACGAGACATTAGAAATAAAAAAAAATCATTTTTTATCAGCTGTTACAGACTTAAAATTTAAAAAAATATGATCTTTTTGTTCAGCTGAGATGTACAAAAAGGTTTTTTTGTTTAATTTTCAATTCAGGTAAAATTAACTCATTAAAAACTTATTGATGCTTCAATCTGTATTGTTTAACTTTTCAATTCATCCGTGCGAAGAACGGGTATACTAGAACATATATATATATATATATATATGCATTTATATTTAGGTGAGTGTTGGAATGGCAAAGTAATATGACAATATTATTAAAAACAAACTTTATTTCCAACACAACAATCAACAACAAATAAATAAGTTCGGATATATATAGTCCCTTCGTCAGAGTAGAATTCTGGGAAGATAGAATAAATTCCAAAAGACATTTCTTCCGACCAATGAGATTCGACAACCAATAAGATGCAAGGATCAAAAATCGATACTGTTAGTAAGGATCATCCGATATGATGACTAAGGATGATACGATATTATGAAAGTACACTACATATATGTATATTTATATTTATATACACTACAGCAACTTTTTCTTACTAAAAATAATGTTCGAAAAATATACTCCTGGAAGTTACCTAGCAAAGACAAACTCAAACCTATCTAAGAGAATTAAAAAAAAAAGAAATCAGAAGGAAAGAATTGCTATTTTCATTAACTTTTTTAACTAAGGAAATAATTGAAAGTCTGATTCATTCCTATAAAGAAAGACACAAGACATTCTGTCTCACAATTGTTTTTTACTAGAAGAAAGAACTGCTTTTAACGACCAACCAAATAGGAGCCATAATCATCAAACAAATGAATTGTACCACAGGATGGATTAGGAAGTACTTATCTGCGTTGAAATAAGTCAGAAAAGGGAACTAAGCCGCGTGAAATTGTTTTCCAAGATTCCGAAAGAAGCGCTTTGGGAAATGGAACATCTAACTCGGTCCCAGAATGGGATTATATGAACGGAAACTGAAAAAAGAATTATCCACTGCTGATATAGAATGAATCTTTTTGTCAAAAGGATTATAATTCGCTTCGCAAAAAGAAGGCTTGTTATTTTTAGTTATCCAAAACAAGTAAGAAGACTGTTTAGGCATACGTATATATATATTTAAGATTCTTTTCTTATTATAGAGCAATATTTAAGCGTTACCATTAAGCTGTCATGTGAGTTATTTTTTTATTTTTAAGCAAAAACTAGCGAATTAACATAAATGTTTTTATTTAATGTGTATCGTTAAGCCTGATTATTTAAAGAATTATAAAACGTTCTAATTTAGTGATAATACTCGTAATTTCTTAAAACTTCTGTGTTTGTGGAAAATTTGAGCTTAAGTAAATATTGTGGGTACTTACACTTCATACCGTAGACAGATTTATGTAAAAATCCATCTCTAAATGTCACGATATATAGCCAGGAGTGGAAACCAATTTATATTTAAACACATTAATGATATTCATGACAGCTTTTGGAGACATTATCGTAATTGGAGATATCTCTTCCTTTGGTGATATTGTTGGCAATGTTATAATACTTAAGTATCGAACATGTTTATATTAGAGCAAGTAATCCGTGCAGTAAGTTTAGCTTAATATTAATAAAATGAAAGGAAAAGTAAAATTACACAAAGTTTTGCACATTGTAACTCTTTAATTATTAATAATTTTCGTAACTTTGCAAAAATTTTGTGCTTGTTTAAATTTCTAGCTTAAATAAATATTGGGTACTTACGTTTTATATAGTCGATCAATTTTGTCAAAAAAAAAAAAACTTAGCCAAATGCTGTGATATGCAGCCAATGGTAGAAACCATTCTCTCCCATGTTCGAGCACAGTAATGATAACAATAAGGGTACATTTGCTAATATTTTTTGGAATTGGCGATGTCTGTTCGTTTGGCGAATCAGTGCTCCGGGGCATAGTACGTAAAGTAACAAATATTGTTATGTTAGAACTAGTAATTTGCAAAATAATTCTAGCTAAACATTAAAAAATAAGGAGGTTAAATGAATTATATTTCTACAAATTTTGACATTATTCAGTTATTAGTCTTTGAATGTTTCAAACTGTACGATTTTGAATTAAATCTTTTTTTTTATCAATGTTTATTTTTTTAAAAAATCCCTTATAAAGCAGCCGTTAGATGACTATTTTAAGGAGCATTTCTTGGCATTAACATAAGATTACAGAGAAGTAAATGAAACAAATGTATTTCAAGCATTGCGATATATTTCGAGAAATATTCATCTTAAATAATTGAATTGAAAAAAAAATTACAAGTATTTAACATACAGTAGAAAACTCATAAGCATAATATCATATCTTCTCCTATCATCTTCGGCTTTATCCGTTATAACACAGATACATGATTTAAAATATATTCTTTGCTTAGCTTCAAATGCGATAAGTTAAAAGTTCAGTTAAAAAAAATGTTTAAAAAAAACTCTTGAATTGAACGGGAATACCCATCAGATCTCCTTCAAGTTACCAATCGGAAAACGTTGAAATTTACTAAGATAAATGACAATAATTAATATTCATAGATAAATCCATATTAATATTTACAATATATCGAAAAAACATATGCCTAATTATAATAGTTTGATCACAATAAATATTTATAATCAGGGCAAAAAAAAAAAAAATTGGGTCCACCCAAAATTATTTATATTACTTACATACCTATAATAATTGGCGTCCTACAATTTGCTTTACGCGCCTTCTCTGTATAGCAAAAAACCCATTTAGTATAACATTGGTAAAAAATGATTTATTTTAAAGTACAGATTTTCGTTAGTTAAAAAATGAATTTTTTATGGATATAATAATTCAAATTGTAGATATATGTAGATAGGGGAAGGGACAAAGCTATTTGATTTTTGTTGGTCTCTCATTATCTAAGTGTTCCGATCAGTCTAAAAGGAAAATGTTTATTTTTATTTAGACAATGGTTATTAAAATGATTCTAATCATGAAAATCATTTACATAAATGTTTATTCTTTGCTTCTCTCTTTCCCATTTATTAAAATCTTATCTCATTTAATGGATTTTTAACTAGAAATGACACAAAAAGGATGTTTAGTTCTATACAAGCCATTTTGTCAACGTTTATTTTTTTAAATGATTTTTTCTTATTATTCACGTACATTTCTTGAACATCGTTTGAAATTATTGAAAAGTGTTTCATATATGTATTACTCTTTCAATGGATACTCTGTAATTCCTTGGATATTTTTTGGAAAAAAGGAAGCAACTCAGAATAATAATTATTCTAAATATAACTGGTTATAATGAACAATTAATATATGCATTTAACTCAATAAACGACATTTCCCTGATTCTTTGTATTTATAATTAGGGTAATAATTGACTGTTATTTTTTAATAGTTTCTTGCATTTTTCTTATTATTGGATTTATATCGATTTTAACAAAAGTTTCGTTTTTCTAGATAGAAAATAAAGTATATGCGTTCTAAGATAATTATTTATCAAACACGAAGCAGCTGACTCAAACTTGTGACAGTCAGAAAGTTTTACATAGAATAATAATATCAAAAAAAAATCTGAAGGTTTAAATGATAAATCTCAAACCTTGAAAACCTTGATAAACATTGCAAATATAATACTTTAGTGCTTAACTCATTTAAGAGAGAGACTCGCGTTGCGGAAACGTAACATTAAATTCTAAATTTTTTAAAACATTTTTCTGTATCTGTTGATTGAACTAAAATTTTAATTTTATTTTTTAACTTTTGATTATAAATTAATTTCATTTTCAAATGGAATTTTATATAAAAAAGGGATTTTTAGAAATAATCACTTTTAATTATGCTCGAATAAGTTTAAAAATTCAGTTTGGAGCAACTCTGAAAGGGTAAATTTAGGGTGATCCTTAATCGGTTTAGTGGTAAGCCGTGATACAGCTTAAAAATTAAAAAAAAAAGAATTGACTCAGAGGAAGGAACTAATTTTAGGCTCTCACCATGGCCTCTCTCCATACACACATCTCTATCTATCTATCTATCTATATATATATATATATATATGAAAGAAATTCAGTTAGAGTGAGGTATGTATATAAAATTTAAAATTTCTTCTATGATGGATAATTGTTGAAGTTAGTAATTGAATTTATTTATTACTTACTCAATTAATTTACTTAACTAAATAAACTATTACTTTTGCTTAAAATTTTTTAATTGAAAGTTAAAATTAATAATTAAAGCTATATATGTTTAAATTCAGTCTTTCTAAAAATGAAAATACTTAAGTAGAACGAATATTATATCTACAATTTAAAATAATTGCTTATAATATATCAAAACAATTTCACACGAAAATGATTAAAGAAAATTTATAACGGGATAACTTTCATATGTCTGAAATTCAATTATTTTGCTGAAGTTGAATTACTAATTGAAGTATTTTCTAATAATAAACATAAATTTTATAAATAACCTTAACTAAACTTACAAAAAATACACTCCTCCTGAAGAAAATAAACTAAATGAAGGAAATATTTTTGAAGAAAGAATTCAGAAACATTCACCACTCATAATTTAATTATAGGTTTCGAAGTAATACAACTATTCCTTAAAAATAGCTCTTACATTTTTACTTATTAAAATAGAGAAAACAGGAAAATCGAAGATAAATTATTAAATACCAGTTGCGAAGTACAGAACAGGCAGCAAATTATGGGGCCGAGAAATAAAAATTTCACAGGAAATGTTATCAGCAAGACATAAAGAATTTAAAAAAAAAGAAAATTATGCAAGAGCAACCAAAGATTTAATAGGTTAATCTATTTATAAATACTACGCTGAAAAAAGAACACTCAGGCCGTCAAAACTTCAATTATAATAATTCGAATATGTTTGATTTATGACAAAACACTTCTTAACCAAATTATGGCACGCTTATCACGTTCTTTATGCATTTTTAAAAGGAACGGTTTGAATGAGTAATATTTTTCTATAAATGATTCATTGAGCAACATATATGATTACAAGAACTTTCTTTTGTAATTATGCATGTTAAATGTTCCAGACAAATTTTAGCATAACAATTCAGAATAATATATATGTTTTACGTTTTAAAATTATTCAAATTACTTTACTTTAACACTATTTCATGATGACTCCTTTATTATTAATTTTGAAAAGTTACTCTTGCTTCTTTTACTATTTCTTGCTTTTAATTATTAATTAACTTTTCCCCCAACTATTGTTGAAATTATGCAGTTCCTTTTAGATTTTATTTTTTTAATCTTTTATTTGTGAAGCTTTTATCCCTACAATTTGAGCTTCTAGTGAATTCATGTTTATTCGAAGAATTATAGCTACACGTATGTAATGATTTGAACTGCACAAAATTTTGATCTCAATAAACAACTACAACATATAAATATGATTTACTATCTGAAGAGTGTAGATGTAAATATTAATTAATGAAATCGATAATGAAAATGAAATTTTAAATGATATATTTTTCAAAAAGATAAATTATTGCCAACCGCTAGTTATTATGGGAGTTCAGAACTAAAAAAGGCAAATTTGGATGTAAAATATCTTATTATTTCTCAAAACAATTGTTTCAGTTTGTAGAATTTTGCTATTTTTATTCAAACTTATTTAATTTATTCTACTCATTTCATGCCTAACATATTTTTTTCTTTATTCCTCAAGTAGAATTTTTATAAAATTATACATTAACATTCTTAAAAAATCATCTTATCTCTTGATGATGATGATTGGGTCCATGACGGGACCCAATCAGTCACATTAACCCATGTGACTGTTTTGGAAATCTGTTCGATATTATCCACTTAGAGGTTTGTTGCCGTAAACAAGGCCCTATTTCTTGTAGAGCAGCAAAAATTGCTGGTCAGTCAAAAGTATGAGCAGGTGTTAGCTCTGTATATCAGCAGTTATCAAAATTCCTGTAATTTCTTCTATCATATCTATCAATCTTCATTCCTCTGCAATGACCTGTTCTAAGATCTTGACATATCTTGTGCAAGTTTGACAAATCTACGAGAAACCTGGGACAGCACAAATCATTCTAAAATACAGACTCTTAGGAATTATTGCAAGAAATGATTCTCCATTTCTCGAGATTTATTGGATTGAAAGGTATTATTTCTTCTGGAGAAATAACACTTCATAAAATTCGTAACCAGACACTTATATAAATCGTTATCCAAATAAAACATCTATATATATATATATATATATATATAAAAAAACTTAACTGGAGGGGGGGGGAGGCATAGCTTATTTTTTTTATCTTTTTTTCTCTAAAATGCTATTTACTCCTAAAGGAAAAATAAAACATTGGAAATAAAAATTATTTAAGAAATACCAATGAATAGCAAATAAACTAAGTATTGAAATATAATTAAAAATACTATAAATGGAGTTCGCTGTTTTTAAATACTGATTTTTTCCTCAAGATTATCTCAATCTCTCCAAAACACACACGGTAAAATGTATTTAACGCGAAAACGCTCAAGATAAATTATCGGTTAACACGAAATAACACAACGGTCCCGACAAACTCCTTTGTATTTTCATGTAATTTTATGATTTCCCTTCTGAGAATGAAAAAAATACGGAAAACAACAGCCGGATTGAACTATCCTATTATATCATCTGAAGAATTTGCTGTAGTACATGATGCCAATGTGTGTACAGTCCCATTTATGGCAGATAAAGTCATTTTGGAGTTTGTTCTCAGCTAAGAAATTATTATTGATGCAGATTTCTACGATGAAATAAAAGAAATAATGCATTTCGCACGTCATCCAAAATAAGGAACATTGTGAAAAGTATTCGCAGTTATTTAAACACAAATTCCAGTGATGAAATGAATAACAAAATGGATGACATCGAAAAATTTGTTGGTAATTTGATGCTAAAAAGAGACAACGCAAAGAAAAAATTCATAAAATTTTCCAAAAACTCAATTAATGTGTTTCTTTCAGAAAACCTTTAAAATTTTGTTATTAAATTTATTTCAGATTTTGGGAATGTTTTTGTTTCATTGATTTTTGTTAAATAGTTGCATATATACGTATATCTGCGTAAATAAAATAAATTAAAATTATTAAAATTTTGTTGATATCCCTTTTTTGTAATTTCTTTTAACACGCAATTCTCTTACCACGAAACAATATTTCAGTCCCTTCAGTTTTGTGTTAAGCGATTTTCACTGCACATGTAAACTATCGTAAAATTTAAAAACTTTCCATTGTAACTACCTGAAAATCTGGTTTTATTTCAATTTAACCAATATACTATTCTGGGAAACGTTTGTAATTTAAAATTAAATTTTTCTTAAGAACAAAAATATAAAGTGAAAAGAACGCAACAACAGTCATAAACTAAACAGACACTCACACACAAAATCCCTTAAGCATTAATAAAACAAAATTTATTTATAAATAATAAGACAATTATATAATTCAGATAAACCTTAATATGATTTCCTATCTCTTTGAATTGAGAGGGAACATGCATTAAATATAATAGACATGTAATGTAATTAAATGACTAACAAGTAAATGTATTAACCCATGCAATCAGAAATTCAAACAAAAATGTTGTTCTAAACAAGAACATGATTTTGTCTACAGTTTTATAAAGCAGGAACTTATTTGAATATCTAATCGATTAAAAAAACTTCACATCTAGAGCAGTATGGGATTCATTCCAATGATATTATTTTTTAAAAGAAAGAATTACTTCAGTGCCTAATCCAAAATGGGCATTTTTATCCACACCAAAAAACTGTGCCTTGAGTTGAGAAAGATTAAGAAACTTTTTTCAACATTGAAACAAGATCAAGAAAATTATTAAGCAGTGAGAAATTGTCTTCGAAATTTCCCGGTTGAAAGTTTTGAAGAAGGAGGGGGGGGGGGGAGAAATGAAAGAAACGTAGCAATTGAGGGAATTGTAAAAATGAAAAACAAAAATATATATTCTGGCTAGACTAAAACTCTATTTTTTTGTGTTGAAAAGATTGGAAATTCTATTCCTGAGGGAAAATGTTTATTACATATATGTAATGTTTCAAGTCAGCATAAAGAACTTTTGTGAGAAACAGTTTTACTTAGCGAACAATCGACAAACCTTTTTGCTAAGAGAAACGAACGCCAAGTGAGACCCATTTTAATTGGACTGAATACTTGCTTCCAGAACTGCTAAATAATCATTTTTTAGTTTAGGTTTTCGTGATTTGAAAGTAAATAGCTGAAGCGTACATACTAAAAACATAAAATTTAATTAGCTTGAATTATGCTTAGAATATCTTTTCCAGAAATAATTAGATTTTAATTTAAGATTCTAATATGTTACGGAAAATAAAAGTTTATTTGTAAATAGCAGATTTTAATTTAGATAAAAGTTAATTATCCTTACAAACACATAAGTACTTGACTTTCAAAGAATGGCACTATAAATAGATAATTCATTTATTCTGAAATAGGGCTTGGAAAATGTAATGTTATAACTAGTGTTTGCTTGTCAGTTTTTAAAAATATTCTTAGAAGGGTTAAATAAATTACTGAACGATATTTGATCTTGGCTGTTTCTCAATATTCAGAACAATTTATTTTAATAAGAACTGTTTTTCATGATATGGAGTTTCGGCTTTTAAAAGTATATATCTTATTTTTTTTTCATAAATCTCCTAAGCAAATGAGACTGGTTGAATAAAAATAAAGAAAAAATTTAAAAATAACTGAATTAATAAATATTTAATGGCTTGCTTAAAACGGATTTCACAATGCTTTACCTCGGACATCTCAGCTCTCAAAAAATCAATTATTAATTCTAAAGTATACACCAAACTGTTATTTTTAAAGTCTTATATTTTCGTTGCTTTTTTTGAATAAAAGAGAAAAAAATAAAGTGAATAAGATTTCAGAAACTGTTGCAATTTTTAACTTGTTAAACCTCATTTGGCAATTAGAATTTTAAATTATGCATGCATGTACCTTAAAAGTAAAACCAGTATAAAATTACTTTTTTGAATTTATTACTTCGATTTTAAAATCTCTTATTGTGTGAATAAATTTTAAAACAGATTATCAAGTTTCAAGAATAATTTTTGAAAGTATGTAATGAAAAGCTGTAGGTACTATAAAAATTTTTATTTTTCAATACGTAACCTTCAACTAGATTTTTAAAGAGTTTTGAAAAAAAAAAAGAAACTTATATAAATAAGTGAATCCGTACAGTCGCTTCGTATTTTCTATGTTATTTAACATCTATATATATAATTATATTTCTAACAAATTTATATATATAGAATGACTTTTAAGGCTCTCTTCTACAATTCATAAGCAATGTTTCAAAAGTAATTTTTTTTAGTCTTTATAGAGTTACAGGGAACATATAAATATTTGTTATATAAAAGTTTTATTCATTGATATTAATTTCAGGGGTCTCAGGGGTGTTAAGTTTTCTGGAGGGCTAAAAATATAAGCAATATTCAAATGCATATAAATCTTTTAATTTAAAATTAAATAATTTGAATCTTTTAAACATTATTTATAAAGGAATGAGGCTTGAGAAAAGTGTAAAATGTTTAAAATATAATCATAATTTAAAAAGTTATAAGCATATGAAAATAAGAATTTTTTTATAAGAAATATTAATTAAGTTATACTGCACGTATGCTATTTTCAAAAGTATTAGCTTTAATTACTAGCAATAAGTCGATTTATAAAGTTAAATGTATCCTTATTACACCGTAGTAAACTTAAACAAATAGAATTATAAATTATATTTTTTTTAAAATAAAAAAAAATTATATTTTCAAAATTTTTTTAAAAATTTCAATATTTTTCAAATATTTTGAAATACAAAAGACATATTATTCTTAATTTACTAGGACTTGAAGTGTATGATACATTTTATAATTCTATAAAGTTTTATGCATCAAAGGCTACTATTTTAGAAAATAGCGTGCGCGCAGTTTCAGTTTTTAATGAATAAAATAATGATGGCAGCCACAGTACCAAAGTTAAAAAGCAAAGTAACCATATCAAAATGTTATCGATCAACTTGGCGAATGTCAACAACTTGGAGCGTAGCGTAGTGACATCTGATTTTTCGATTTTTTAAAATAAAATACAACAAATATCAATCAGGACACGGAAAAAGCAAATTTTAATTTTCTACGAGTATTCCAATACACAAATAAACTCCAAACATTTCTTATTTATTAGAATACCCAATATTCAGTTATAAAATCTTACATCTTATTCCTTAAATCAAACACAAATTTAAAAATCATCAAAATTATGATATATAATCTTTCAAACTATCGTTACTAGTTTCTTTATTCCTTTAATGAGTTAACTAATAAGCGAAAAATAAATCAATTTATAAATAAAGAATTTAAAGAATATTCATCTGCATCGTAATGATGCCAAAACTGCAATGGGAGCATATATTTTCGACATAATCGTATATATATATAGAGAGAGAGAGAGACTTTTAAAACTCTTATTTTAAGACAACTAATGTAAAAAAATAATGCTTTTAACAGAAGCAACATTCCAATCTAACCAAGAATAATTTAAAAATTACTCACTCTCAATGATGTTAGAATTACGTTAGAATCTAGCGCGATTCTGAAATATTGCTTTATCGGATAACGGACATAAAAGCAGTGATTACTCCTAATTAGTCATTCAATTGTATTAGCTGATATTCCAATGAGGAGAGGGGAAACGTCTGCTCTTTTGGCGTAATTTGTCAAGTTCACGCTTTCTGCTAGAAAAAATAACACTTCTGCCGATAGCAGATTATATTGTGAAATTAGTCAAAGACGCTACAAACAACACTGGATTTAGAAACGTGTGGATTCTTTTTCTCTCATAAGACTCTTTCGATCCGAGCAGTTTTATGAGGTATTACAAATTAATCCTATTTTTTATTCTGTTTTTATTTCAACTCCACATTAAAGTTAAATACTGTAAGAAAATGATATCGTTAAGATATTTTGAATTCCTACATAATTGAAGAATTAGAAAAATTGTAAAAAAAAAAAAATAGAAAGTGATTTTAAACTTTTTATATATTACAAATAAATTCAGTAAAACGTAACTAAAAAAATTCTAAAATGTGTTAATGATTACTTAAATTGTTTCATGTTTGGTAAATTTTAAGGAGAACTGAATAAAACAATAATTTTTCCCTTTTAAAAAATAATTAAAATTTTCGGTACTTCTCCGTTTTGCTGGCGCATATCTCGCCAAGTGGGTGTTATATTGGCGATAACACACAACATACTCATAAAAAATATTAACAAATATTAGTTTTCATTGATTTTTCATCCATTTTTGATATATTATGAAAAATAAGTTGGTATTTACATATTATCGCAACCATGCCAACTTTAAAGATAATTCGCTAAGTTTGCAACCCTGATTTTGCATGTGTCATACGCGCTGATTCCACAAACATGTGCTTCGTTTTATATAATGTCGCCAATGTGATTGTGATAATATGTAAGTACTAAGAAGTTCCTGAAAAGAAAAGACCGCGACTTGTTTTGTAAATGTGATGGTAAAAGGTTCTAAGGGGGAAAATTCCTTTTTGGCGTCAGCTGTATCATTTTTGGCGGCGACGAAACGGAAATGTACCAAATTTCCAATTTATTTGACTAAGCAATCTTTGATAATCATTTGTAAAGATGATTACAGTGAATTTTTCCGATGATATTTTTAGAGGATTATTGGAAAAAGGATACTTAAAAAACAAATCCAAGACAATAAAAATCTATTAAATCATTATTCAACTGAAATTTCATTTTAATATTTCATGTTATTTAAGTGCTCTTCAGTCAAGATAGAAATTGTAAATATGAGTACGCCCCACTCATCAATAGAAACCGTAGCAAGTTTTAAGAATTAAGTTGTGAAAATAAATTTTTACTACGAAATTTAAGAAATAAAAATGGTGTTTGCGTTTTTGCTATTCCTCTCAACTAAAAAGACGCAAATCACGATATTCAGTTTCTCCTTTAATTCTATATACTTTTAAATTCAATCATTAATTTTACATTACATATTTTATTTTATTTATTCCGTACAAGGAAAGAAAAACTTTATTAAAGAATTCTTGGAAAACTTGCTTGACAAACAGTTTAGCAGAGGCAAATATTTCAGTTTGTAGTAAATTTGCTTGCTTGACTACTGAATTTGTTTTACAGATTGCCTCAAAAAATAAAGTTAGTTTTTAAGGATTAATTCTTTGAAAAATAATCAATGAGGAAAAATGTATCAATTCCTTATAGATATGTAAAAAAGTTCAATTAATTACATAAGTATGGATTTCTTTTATCTTTAAAAAAGCATTTATTTTTGTCCTGAAAACTTGACTCTTTATACTATAACGCAGGGGTCGGGAACCTAAGGCATGCGTGCCACATGTGGCACGCGGACAATTCTCAGTGGCATTCTGCACTACTCTATAATTTGTCAGTTTCTGAATGGAGGGAAGCTGACATATTTGTAATGGATCTTATTTGACAAACATCTTCAGAATTATGGACATTTATAGAACTACGAAAAATTCTGAAAGATAAATTTACAGTTAATTTGTAAATTACTGAATGTGTCACTGCTGAAAATAATTAAGTGTTTGTAGAGAGAAAACTCCATGGTCTCTGCTTTCCGCTTTTGGTTCTATATATCTAAGTACAAAATCTTTCCTCATATGAAAAAAATATTTCGAGTCCGCAAAGAAATTGTTTAACAATTGAATGCTTAGAACCGCGTGTCGAATTGAAAAAAGTCACAAATTATTCCTCTGACTTGGCGATAAAAAAGTCAAGCAGTGCAAGCACTAGGTTCGCATTAAAAATTTCATTTAACTATAATGAGGGAAATACTTGTATCTTACATTGTCTATTTCTTATTTTAATAAATATGCTAAAAAGTACATAATATATGTGCAATTTTAATTTTGTTTATATTTTTTGTTGAGGAAATAGTAATATTTTATTCCGCTTATTTTTATTTTGTGAAATATTTTTAAATGGTGCAAAATTAATATACAGCTGTATTATTGACCGTTATTCCTCAACTCTGCATGCATTATCGTGGGAATCGAATTGTTTCGAAATGTCCTACTGTGGGGCGCGCTGAATCATATTGATAGATTGGTTTGGCACGCCACTGCTAAAATGTTGCGACCCCTGCTATAACACATTATAAAAAATGCATATCATGAATCATATTATATATGTCTCGTAATTATTCTCTTTTAAATTCAGAAATGAAAAGCTAGGCATTTTTTAAAGTAATATCTCGAAAATGATTGAGGGGGGAAAAGAAAGAAAAAAATTACTTAAAAAAATAATTTCTGAGCTGGAGAAACATAAAAGGACCTAGCTTTAGAATGGGTATGGAATCTCCTCTCTTCATTTTAAATCAGAGTTAAGTATTACTATTGGGTTGATTGGAAATCAGTTTCTCTCGCCTTTTCCCGACATAGGGTTTAATTGTATTTTTTTACACCTCACTTCACACTTCAGTCGCATTATCATTATATGTTTTGAGAGCTGGGATGTCTTAAGGCATTGGTTAACTGGGCCCCGGGCCTCATTATCGGTAGGGGCCTCGTTTCGTTCTCGACTATGTCAAAAAAGATCATGATCCAGATAATATTTTCATGGTTAAATATAATTCCCGTACATATTCTCCGAAAAGCAGGGAATTTCAAACTGCATGTCAACTAGCAAAAGTGGCACGACACTATTATTATGTGATGACCATTGTCCATGTCTGGACTTAGGCCTAATACCATAATCGATCATTTAACATTTAGTCGAAATGCGTCCATGGGTCGGGCTGGTGTGTGCTTAGATTTTTGAGACTGTGAATCGTTCACATTTTTTTGTTATAAATTACCATTTAAACGAGTATTCGACAATACATTCTACATATTGTCCATTAAGTAATCCGGTTATGCCTAGTTTTGCAAAGGGGCCCAGGGTCTAAATAAAAGCTTGCAATTTCTCGGGTTCCAGGACCTCAAAGAGTCTTAAGACTTCCTTGGTGAAAATCGACCCCTAAGTGGTGTAGTGGGGCTTAAGGGGCGTTATAGATAATTATTTCCATTTTTAAACTACTAGACGTATAATCTTGAAATTTGGTAAGTAGATTCCTTTCATAGAGTAGAGATCCGCTACAAAATGAGTTTGGTGAAAATCGACCCCCAAGTGGCGTTTTGCGGGTTTAGGGGGCGTTTTAGATAATTATTTCCATTTTAAAACTACTTGACCTACCTGCTTGAAAATTGGTAGGCATGTTTTTTTCATGGAGTAAAATCCGCTACAAAATGGGTCTGGGGAAAATGAACCCCAAGGGATGTTGCGGGGAGTAACAAAATAACATAAATTCCGATTTTTAAACTATTAGACATACAGTCTTGAATTTTGGTAAGCAGATTTCTCTTATAGGGTAGAGATCCGCTACAAAATGGGTTTCGTTGAAATCGACTCCCAAGTGATGTTATGGGGTTCAAGGAGCGTGGTAAATAATTTTTCCCATTTTTGAACTATGAGACGTATAGTCTTGAAATTAGGTAAGTAGATTCCTTTCGTTTTGTAGAGAACCGCTACAAAATGGGTTTCACGAAAATGAAACCACAAGTTTCATTTCGGGGGATTAAGGGCGTAATAGATAAATATTTCCGTTTTTAAACTGTTATATTTCCCTGCTTGAAAATTGGTAGGCATGTTTCTTCCATGGAACAGAGTTTTTCTATCAAAGAGTAAAACGAAAATCGACCTAAGGAGGGTTGCGAGGGGTCAAGGGGAGTTATAGAAAAAAATTACTATTTTTAAAAAGTTTGACCCACGTGCTTGAAATTTGTTAAGCATGTCTCTTTTATTGAATAGGGATCTACTCAGAATGTATTTTACGGAAATCAACACCTGGGGAGCAGGGGGTTACTGGGACGTAATGACAAATTTTTTTTTTCGAGCTACAAGGGCTATAGTAATGGAATTTGGTTTATATTTTCCATTTGTTAAATTGAAATCCGCTAAGAACAGTTATATTGGAGAACGACTCTCAACGGAATTACGGAGGATATTGATAATGAAAGCTTCATTTTTGCTCCATTAGATTTAGACTTGAAATTTGTCTTGCATGTTTATTTTACGGAGAAGGGATCCACCAAAAATTGGTCTTGCGGAAATCCACTTGCTTATACGGTTACGAAAGTGCGAGGATTATTCTTTACTTCAACTTTAGAGATTTTTAGAATATACAAATTAGAAGTCCTGTCCTTTTTTATATCAAGAGTTGAGAGTTACAGGTATAACTATATTTTTCAAAATAATAGAATTCTTAATACAGGGCTATTCTTATATATCAATAATTTATATATATATATATATATATATATATATATATATATGTATATATATATACAGATATAAACAGTATATATTTATAAAACATCGAGAAATAGCCAGCGAAGCGGGTGGTTAACGGCTATTAATTTATATTGTTATAATTTTATTTTGGGTTAGAAATAAATCGAGAAATATATAATTGTTAATCATTCAGTTTATATTACTTTAAATCGCTTAAGAAGTATCAAAGAAACTTTATTAAATGGTAAGCTTATTTGTGAGAAGGATTTATTGCACGCGCAACTAGTATCAATGATGTTTTGTGCTGCTCTTTTTTGAATAACTTTGTTTTAGGAAATGATTCTAGAAGTTTAAAAATTTATATAATGTGATATTTTTTAATTATTACTAATAAAGATACATATTTCAGAATATTTTAATATCTTTTTGAAAATTATTCTAGATGTTTAATTACTCATATAATGAGATATTTTTTTAAAATTATTATTTATTAGGATACATAGTTCTCAATATCTTTTTTTATCTGTAAAATTAATTTTTAAAAATTTTTGTTAAGTAAGAAAAAAGATGGATTTTTTTTGTTATGATCTCTAGTCATTTTAGGGCCCCGGTATCCAAATGTTTCTAATCACAAACTTATGGCGCATTTTAAGAACGGGTTCAAGTCCTGATGACTCTAAATCCCCCTTCCCTTGTTCAGAGGCTGAGGTACGTTCAACGTTTGGATATCCTTACGTTGAAGCATTGTGCAAGTTTAGAGGGGGGTGCGTACCATCAGGGCGTATTCCACATCACTTGGCTTTGTTTCAAAATAAAGAGGTCCTTCGTCAAAGGCTTTAGTGTAGTTTCAAAGTTCGACGTTATTTATCTCTCATTTCTTAATCAATATCACACACTTCAGAAAAATACTTTGGTGAAGTATTTTTTGATATTCCTTTCTAAATATTTTCAATTGAATTAATAAAATTTTTAGAATGGTTGCCTGTTTAAGAACCAGTGAATTGAAAAGAAATCCACAGGAGTCAACATCAATGATGGGAAATTACACTATTGATACTCTATGAACAGATATTATCAGTAATAAACAATATATGGAGCATTTCTATCGGCGGCTTCATTCAAATATTTATACGTCAATAAAAAAAGGTGAAAGCATTGCGATAATTATTTAGCATTTAGCTTTTCTTAGACGGGAAATTAAACTGGAATGCGTAATGAGCGTGGAGTGATAATCATGAACAATATCTTAAATACTGCGAAAGTAAAAAAAAAAATGTATATGAATGCGGATGTTTGATCAGGAGGTTTTAAAGTCTCATCATCCACATCTTCGCAAAATGTTAATGAATATTTTCAACGCGAACAAGAAGGAGTGAATACAAAAAAATCACCCTCAAAATATTTGCATTCCAACAAAAAATTTTTTCTTAAGGTTTCTTTTTGGGTCAATTATCGATTCGTTCTTATTCCTATTCATAGGGTGGCGTCTACGGAAGTGAAACTCTTTTGCTACGATTTTGAACGCAACCACGGTGTTATAGGTGAACGCAACTACGGTCATCTAAATATAGTAGTTATTAGATCTTTCATTTATTTCAAGTGTACACGTTTTTCTTAAGTGCAATATTTAATTCTTCTAAATTTACGCCAGTTTATTTGTATTCTGCTATAGTCTTAGGGGTGAATAAAATCGAGCAAAACAGGCTATAGACGGATTGTAGATTTTATTCAAGATGACCACCTCGCACCTCACGAAATATGAAGAATAAAAAAAAATATTACTAAAATTTGATGAAGCAACTGAGAACTGTAGAATTACAACCATTTAAAACGGTTTAAAAAGTGGAATAAGAAGAAATTCCCTTTATTTTTGAAGTAAAACGAAGCAGAAAAGAGAAGAGGGAAACTGAATGTGAGGAATTTTAAAAATGAAGATAGAAAAAGAAATTAAAGTAAGCGAAAGCAGTAAAAAATTAAAAATGAATAAATAAATTATTTGAGATCGAAAAAAGAATTAAATACTAAAAAAGCAAAATTTTTTATGGGAAGTGAAAAAAATAGGAATTTATTTATTAAAAATAAAACAGTACAAATTAGCTATTTACCATTAAAAATAATTTTGCCTGACAGATTTATCATTATGTCTGTAGGAATTCACCCCATAAGATCCACAGCAAAAAACTCGACCAGGCAATTTATTACTTTTATGAGAAAAAAGTGTTGAGTCTTTAACAGATTAAGGTAACAGAACACCTTCGAAGAAAATTTTTTGAATTAACCTGAATTTTGCCTGTTAATGCATATTTTATGACCTTATGGGTCTTTAAAATCAGAAAAACACCCAAGTAAAGTCTTATTAGTGCACATTTTTTCTGTAAAAGGGGTATTTTATGAAAAAATAAGCAAATATAAGACTTTACGCAAAACATGATAACTGAAAATAAAATAAATATATTGACATTTTGTAAATTGAATAATATAGCATACAACCTTATCTAGGGAATAGACACTTATTTTGGTAATATAACCATTACCTGAGAAGCTATTGTGTTTCGAGCTTCTTAACGTTGAAATTTTCTTTAAAAGCTATTGTAATTTTCACTTTATTGCTGTATAAAAAAATGTCTACTCAACATAAAATCTTAAGAGAGGTCTATTCCCTGTATTAGTATTTAAAAAACATATATATAAAATTTTTATTTCATCCAAGCATAACTTTTTGAGATATTGTGTTTTGCGGTAAGAAAAAATGTAAAAAAACTCATTTTGAGAAAACGACAAAAATAACATTAAACTAATCTGATTACAAGAAAAACACTTACTTTCTTATTAAAATGCTCCAGATTTATAATTCTCTCCATCTTTAACTTCTAAAACAATATTTTTTTTCTTTTTAAGGGCTCTTAAAATTTTCCTATGTTTCTTTGTTTTGGGGTCTGCGTTATGAATCGATTCACGGATTCTGCATTTATCTAAATGTTTATATCCCCGTAAGGTAAACACCCCAGGATTTTCAATATTCATCTTATTAAAAACTTTGAGGCACCCATTTAATCCCTCATTGAAATGTATAACAGCATCATACGACCCAAATTTAATTGTTTTGAGCGAAACAAATACTTCTTTCGGAACTTTTTGCCAGACTATTCCGTTAAAACACTCATTTGCATTTTGCGTGCGTCCATGTAAACACTTACTCAATATCTGTTTGTCGCATAGTTCTAAATATACTGGTTTAATTTTATTTAAAACATCATTTGATAAACCAGCATATTTTGTGGTACATTTTGTTCCATTTGCCACCCCCGCTGAAAATAACACCAGCTGTCTTTCCCTATTGGGCACTGACCATGCATCGGTTTCTTATCACTTGATGCACAGTGATATAACGCAGCAATTACATTTTGCTGCATGGCATTTAAGTTACCGACATTACTGCGTACAGCAATTCCGTAGTAATTTTGAAGTCGGTCGATAAAATTATCAGTTAATTTGCCTTTACCAGACAGTCCTTTAGTTTTTGTTTTTAGCTTTCTTAGACGCGAGCCCACTCTCTTTTGTACATGGCCAATGCACTCAAACTTTGTCACACTGTTCATTCCATAAGTGTCTTTCACACTCATGAAAGCTTTTGAGTCACCATCCCCATATTGCGTGTATTGAAGTCTGCGGTTTTTTTCTGAACGAAGAAATATTTGTGAAGCCCCCACAATTTCCATTTTTGACGAAGATCCCGTGAAGTTACGCTGACATATGTGGTCGGCTTTTGATGACTCATATTCAGAGTTTCTTGGCATTGTCTGAAGTCTCTTACATGTAGGACAGTAGGACAACATAACTTCTACGTCTAACACCTTACCAGTATCAACTGATATTGCAGCAACACAACCATTCATAGACGTATAGCCTCTACGCTGCCATGTGCCATCCACAGATATGCAACATTTTACAAAATCAAATGAAAAGTTTTCTTTTATATCCACAATTTCAGTAGCAGCTTTTTTCATGGATTCCTCAACTACTTCCTGAACCACTTTTAAAAGCTTTGCTTCCTGATTTTTGAAAGCAGTTTTTGTCTCTCAGTCGAGGCAAATTTAATGTTGAGCATAATTTAAATGCACCAGCAAAACCCTTGCCTATCTGCCGCATACCATATACTAGCCTGGTATTTATGACTGGGGCCTTTACAACTTTTTTTGATGAAGCAAATGCAAAGAAAAAGTCACAGCATTTACATTTTAGTGTAAAATGAGAACATAATCCATAGATGGAATCCTCAAAAAGCTCTACTTTTTCAGCAAAACATTTTGGGCAGCAAAGTTGAGAAAATGCATCCACAATAAGCTCATGATCAATGATTCTGTTACCAAACAGAGGACCAGGCATTTCTTCTGCAGTTGGCATACTCTCATTTCCCAATTTTGAAGAACTAGCAGTGCATTCAGGAACAGGTGTTGAATTGCTGTTATTTTCGGAAAATTTTGTGTATTTATTTCCAAAAAAAATGTCTTTTACGCTTTCTAGCAATACTTTTAACCATTTTCAAGCAAAAATAAAACAGAATAGAATTATTTTTTAACTTTCTACGCTGTCGATTCTTTCAGTATGAAAATCAAACATATATGTAAACAAAGTCACTAAACAACAAATTTGATGCCAGATTTCCTACATAAAAAAGGAAAAATGTATTTCCAAATACATTTATATTTATTCTCAAATATTCTATTTTAATTTCTGACAAAATATTTGTATATTAATTTTCATATTTCATGTCATATACCATGAAAGAGAAACGTAAACAAACAATTTGGGCCACTTCCGGTTAGCAGAAAGGAATTTCCGGTCAGAGAAATTCATGATCAAGTAATATTAAAAAAGCTGTAACTTGGCTTCTAATTAAGCTAGAAACAAAATTTTTACAGATTTAGAAAGATAAAAGATTGAATTTTAATATTTGATCAAAAATGAAAATCGATA
>BMAO01016000.1:0-17079 GCA_019973975.1 Trichonephila clavata
GATGCTTGCAAAGACAAAAACATCATCTCCAATTGGAAATACTCATCTGGTATGCATCCTCGGTAAATTTTCCATACTTCTGAAAATAATATACCAAAATTTAATGAGGATTAGAAAAGTGTAAAAAACATTATAAACATTACATATCAAATTTATTTAATTTTGTTACTTACTTTTGAAACTTCTCTTCTTGCTTTCTTATTTGCAGAAGATTCCACGACCTTTCCAAGCTTTCGTTGTTCGCTAGTGTTTCAGACATTGTCAATTTTTTTTTTTTCCTTTTCGAATACAGTCCGTCGCAGTACTGACAAACGAAATGAATCTTGAACCTAAGATGTGACAAGGGTCTAAAGCATATTGACCGAATTACACTTGAACGGAGTTCGCTGAGTGGTTGAAAGCAATGTATCCATCCGCTCTAAGCATTGAGATAATTTCTGACGTAGAATTCAGTCGCCGTCTTGTAGAATCAAGATCAGACAAGCTAAGACAAGTTCAATCGTAAACCGTTCACACGCTGATTACGAGTATTCTACGTCACATTTTTTTACTGTGTATGTGTAATCATTATACCGCATTAAAATTTACAAATTATTAAAATAATATAAGTGAAATATTTTTTTTTATTTCATTTTAATTAAGAAAATGTCGCCATCTGCTTCGCCTGCAAAATTAAATTCATGAGATTATATAAACCTAAGTTTTCTTCAGGTCTGCATGCCTTCATAGGACAATGGTTAGCGTAACTGAAAAACTATTGTCATATGGAGACATTTTGTTCTGGGCTGTGAGTTTGAATCTGGATTTATTATTATTTTTTTTTTATTTGAGCGTTATTTTTTCAATCATTTTAAAATCTAATAATTAGTGTATAGTTTAACCAATAGGTGGCGCCATGAGCACTTTAAACATTTCAATAAACTTTTTTTTACACATTTAAAAAACAACTCAACTTAGCAGCAGGAGGGAAACAACTCAACAGCAGGTGAAAACAACTCAACTCCCCCCATCAACTCGAAAACCAAAACCATAGCAGGAGGGAAACAACTCACTCCACGCAGCATCCACAGAAGGGAAACAACTCGCGCCTGCGCCTCCACAGGAGGAAAACAACTCAACTCTGCGCCTGTGCCTGCGCCTGTGCCTTTACCGAGAACGGCTTTCTTACCTACTGGCCACAACCAGTTTGCCCGTACGCTGTCGGGGTACTGATATTTTCTTTTTTCTATCTTTGATTTGCACATATTTTTAATTCTTATAGTGAGATTTTTCGTGCTAGTGTTTTTAAGAGATGCAGTTTGTTCATGATACTGAAATACTTATCATCCGGGATTTTCTTTGTGGTAAAGGTGGGGTTTTTTTTCTCTGAAAGCACGAATTTGGATTCTTGAAAATATTCGATAAAGAACAGGGATTGGCAAGGCAATGTGTACTTTGTTGCCTAAGAAGAAATGGAAATGGAAAGATAATCCAAAAAAAAAAGTCGATGTTATCTTTGTCCCCATTGCAATGTAAGACTTAGTATTACACCATGCTTCAAATTGTGTGTGCACATATATAATTTGTGTACGCACAAAATCCTCAACCGTTGGAAAAAGAGGTATGAACATGAAAATTTTTTGTAAGTATGAGAGAAATTTTGTAAGATATATGAAACATTCTTCATAGCATGCAGAGTGTACTCATAAAGAGCAAACATTTAGGGTTTTTTGTGTTCCACAATTATAAAATTAAAAAAATTAGGTGAAAACTTTAAATTAAAATAAAATTCTTCCATTTTCGTATTCTGTTAAATATTAAGCTTAGTTATATGCAATAAAAATACATCTTTTTTTAAAAACATTCTGGGCCAAAAAATTGACCGCTTAGTAGATTGAGCATTTTTCACAGCCAATTTTAGTATGTTAAAAATTTAATATTAAAAATATGTTTTGTATGTAAGCAAATTACAAATGAAATGATACAAAACGTACACTTCTTAATTGCTTTTATTTACATATCGATTTTGAAATCTTTAAAAATTATGTTTTGTAACATTAAACTTAAAATATGATTTTATAAAATACTTTTTCCAGTTAAATATAGCTTTATTTTAATTATTTCTATTTCACAAATAATTTTCATCTCGTGATGTACAAGGAATTTTACATTCGAGAATTTGAAGTAGTTCATCATGTATACGAAACAGCTTAAAGTATCAGACTACCCTAAAATTGACACAAAAATTCTTATAATTTTATTTTATAGGCCATCTTATTGGCTTTATAAACATTCTAAGTTTATTATTTTCCGTTCACTAGAACAAAAACTACAAATGTTTTAGTAAAAGCAGATGCCATAACTTTAAGCAAAATGTCATACTTTAAAAGCGTTTTACTCGAAATGTGTTTTTTTTTAAAATGCTCAACGGGGACAGCGATTGCTCAAAAAGTTTTGAAACTAATTACCTAAATTTTTTTATGTATGTTCTGTATAATAGTAGAAGTGTTTTAACCTTCAGATTTATCAATCACTGTTTTATTAATAAAATTTACAGTCCCTTTTGTTAATATAATCACTGTTTTCTTAAGCAATTTCATATAATAACTAAGATAAAGTGCTCTAGTTTTTGTAAAAATTAAAATACCTCGTATCCTGAAGGTCATTTCAAAAATGTATAAATAGCAACACATGAGAATTGAAAAATTGAAAATTTGTTCATAAACTTTTGGTACAGAATGAGCCCTGCTTATGTTATTTTTTGTTAATTTTTACCCACTTTTTCCCATTTTAGTATTAATAATTTCTTCTTATCTTCTTAATATTAGCATATTTTTCTTAATATGAACTAAACCAAATCTAAAAACCTCAAAAAATCCCCATATCTCTATTTTCTTAAAAGAAAGTTGTCGCAAGTAGTCGGATATCTTAAGTTGATTTTTATATAATTTTGTACCAGTTTCCCAAATTTTTTTTTTAAAACGCAATACCAAGAAATAATGCAGCGTTCCAGAAATTGCGAAATTATTGTTATTAAAATGAGATTTACTTTATATTTCGAGTTCGTAACACACACACACACACACACACACACACCACACACCCACCACCACCCACACACACACACACACACACACACACACACCCACACCACACACACACACACACACAGAAAGAAGCCAAACAAGTTTCTTGGGGTTTAAAAAACCTGTTCCAAAATTTTTAAAAACGAATACCTTGTTTTTTTATTACGAGGATTCTTGCTTATTTTCAAATTTTTTTCATCATTCATATTTATAATATGATGATAGATTCAAATTTGTATTTTATCTTTAAAGGGGAAATACAAGTTGAGGTAAGTTAATAATAGACCTGGTTAAAAAACTTGAGTGACGTCTCAATTCATCATGATCATTATTAACATGTAAATGCATGTATTGAAATTCAGTAAATATACATGCCCTACAGGTACATAGAACTACTATTTGCTAATGTTAAATATCTTATTAACAAATTCCTGTATGAATTTGATTCAAGGGTGTATAGCTGTAATGGTTTGAAAGCATCAGCACGTAAAATGAAATAAATAAATAAATATATAGGAACAAGTTCAAATACTCTCTGATTTTATAAGAGTCAATGATTAGATAAGGGGAGTAAAACATTAAATCATTTAAATGGGTGCGAGTTATCAAAGACAAACTAACCCAGGCGACCTTATGAGCATAAATAAAGAGTAGTAAGTAAGGTAAAATAGTAAGGATACAGGTTAAAATAATCAAAGAGGATTTTTTCGTATTTTATAGAATTGTATTATGTGATATTATTGATACAGAATTTAAAAACTTATAAAATTGCTGTAGCTTTTTGAAAAATATTGCCTATCTATGTTAATGTATGTCTGATGCTTCATTGTTCGTTTTCTTTTCTCTATAATAAAATTGTACGGTGCACAATCTAAGATTTAGGCTAAAGATATTATAGCACATCTCTCATGGTTAAAATTTTTGTTTTCAATTCTCGATGTTGCAATGAATCGTGGCGACGTCATAGCTCTGATAGTTAATACGCTTTAAAGTAACCCGGATTAAATAGAATAATTATTTACTAAATTACAATTTTTTTTTTATGGAAAATAAACCTTCATGGCCTTTTCTTTCTTGCAATTGATATAGATGATGATGACAAATGAAAAGTCTTAGAAACCTTTTTTAGAAACAATTTTCCAATAAATTGTGTGTAAATCTTAAATTAATGACAGTTGCATTTATTTTCCTAGGTAATCATAGTGTTTGAATTGATATTGTTGCTTTGATCGGGGTTCGAGGATTTTATGCAAATCAGTCACAAAGAACAAGACAGTTCTTTAAGAACGATGAGAATTTACTGTCGAAAACCCAATCCTTGAAATACAGGAATTTATTGTCGAAAACCCAATGCTTGAAATACAGGATTCAACAGCAAAATTCACAGAATAAATACCAGAAGGTCTTCACACCTTCGACAGCACTCATAAATAATTAACAGTGTCTAAAATACATGTATATAAAAGATTATTCACAAGCAATCGCTCGTTCAACAGCCGAAATAAACACTAATCGCTTCAACGGACAAGAAAGGGGGCTTCAAACACTATTCGCTTCAAAACAATACTAACTAATCGTTGGTTGAAACAAGACTGATTGACTTTCGGCGAGCCTCTCTCTATTTATAGGCCTCGCGGATCATTCGAGAAAGATCCGCTCGCGTCATAGGTCTTGAAATCAGTGGATTTCTCCACAAATTTCCAGAAGAATCCAGGTTCCAAACTCGCCAAAATAGTTGCCAACATGGTCGCCAGAAATGATGCCAACGTGTCTCTATAGCCAAGATTTCGCCAAGTTCCCATTGAGTCGCCCTTACAACGTAAGGGACGGTGTTGCTTGCGAATATTACAATTTTACCATAAAATAAATATAACATAAAGTAATATAAATGTATTACACATCCAAATACAAATTATTTACACTATTTTACACATAATTCGTAACAATATGATTTAGAATCACATTTCATTTTATTCAAACTCTCAGCTTCTGCAAATTGAGTATAATGAATAGTCAACTTAAGTTTCAACATGTATTGGAATTAGAAAAAATTACCATTTGCAAACAGAAACATCTTGAGCTATTTCCCAACAACAGTGGTATCTTAAGACTATTTGAATTTCTGAGACCCTACGTAAAAGAAGACCCACCTGTGATCCTTTAAAGTTGACAGCGTATCGCACAGTGCCGGTTCATCCATTGGGCGCTTGGGGCGAGCCCTTAGGAGCCCGGATAAGCTGGACTTAACCAGATTTTCTGGTTATAAATTTCGATCCTATAGTGCCAAGGGGGCCCGTAGATCTTCTGCACCCAGGGCCCGAAATGAGTTTAAATCGCACTGGTATAACATACCCGTTACAAGTTAGTGCGCATGATTCACCATCTCATAAACCTAGGTACAAAACGAATCGACCAACTGCCACCTTCCGACTAAATCAGTGATGAAGGTGTATGGTGATAAACCATAAAAGACGACTTACATGGCATTAAAATACAGTCTTTCCACTGTTGCCAGTTAGCATATAGTTCGAAATTCCCAATTTTTAGGAGAATATATCCGGGAATAACATTCGATAGCCGCCCGTCCGGTATAGTGGTTAGTGACGCTGACTGCAGTGCCGCAGGCCTGGGTTCGAATCCCGGAGAAGGCATGGATGTTTGTGTTGTAATCCTTCTTTCCTTTGTGATGTGGGCTTAACGCTTACTTCTATGTAAGTTTCCGTGTGTGGTTCACGGGGTTATCAATAATAAAAATAACATTTAATGATTAAAATTATTTGTATCGGGATGTAGATGAGGTCTAGCGAAAAACTAGACGAGTCCCCTTCCCCGAGGCCTTGGACGTGCCTCTTAAAACCAGTGGCGTAACGTACACCCCCTCAACCCCCACACCGCGGGTGGAGGCAGGTTTCTAGGTTCTAAAGCCTGATGTAATGGTTTTGTAATCCTTTGTCAGATCCAGCTTGGGGCCCCAAAGCTTTCTTTGCAGGGGGGGGGGCACTAATATTCCCCGTTATGCCACAGCGTAAAACGTCCCAGTGCACATATATAGTATTCTTTTAAATGTTTCTTCTGACATAAAATTTGATATATTTATTTTTATTTCCTGCTCTGTGTATAGGGTTCTTACGAAAAACCTTTTTAACCCTTTATCTACCGCATTATGATTTACTGCAGTTTTTTTCATTCAATCACTACATTTAAAATTAAGGGATGTACATAAACAAAATACTCAACTTAGGGAAATTTAATCCGTTTGAGCTAATTAATTAATTAAAGATATTCAACTGTAAAATTAATTGTATACAAATCGTTTTCTAAGGTCTTCATTAACGTACAAAAAAGAAAGACACTTATCTTTTGGCATTAATTACTTTTTCGGAACAAAAATGACATTCTTCGCAATCCGATCAAAATGTCAGCTGAAAACGCAAGTTCTGCTCTAAAACTATTCGCCTTCCCCGCAAAAATACTCATCATAGAACCCGTGCTGCCATATATCTCTTAAAGGAGTGGATTTAAAAGAATATTCCTGCTAAGTATCGTCAGAGTATTCGTAAAAATGGTTATTCTATGTAATTTTAAAGTGAGTGGTACTTATAAGTACCATCGGTAGATAAAGGGTTAAATAGATATGTTTTTCTCTGAGCTTAAATTACCCTGGGTATTAATGTTTACAAATACGCTTATTAAACTTTATAAAACTATAAATTTAAAAAATCCAACCATTTAAGGCATTTTTAATACAATTTTTATTAAAATATAAAAATTTCTTTTCTGTAGTTATGTATTTTTGTTTTTCGATATTTCCTCTCACAGATTCACTTCAATCCAAGGAATTTTATCTTAGTAATACCTTCTTTCTCTCTGAGTTTTGTATTGAGGCTTTTTTATCCCACTTAGGTATCGTTATCTAGGGGCAAAAAACCCGATAAATATAATGTTCATCCAACTCTGTGAGTGACGTCAAGAAGTTCCCACCGATATTTGAGCGAATAAGACATTTGCGAAATTAATTACAGGAACCCAACTAGGCACCCTAACGATCTCTCGCATCCATCAATGGCGGAGCAGATACTTTAATGATCGGATTCTTTGGCCACTCGGTGATAACAAAAAAAAAAAGTAAATAAAATAAAGCCGAAGTAATTTTTTACTAAATGAAAAACCGGAGTAAAGAACTTTGAGGGGCATTTATCACCTCATGGGAGTCGACGGTCGAATTATAATTCGATGTAACGATAATATATAAAAACAAGAACGAATGAAAGAGAAATGAAGCCAATGCCCCGAAGCATTGGCGATTTTTTTTTCTTCTTTTGGCGATGGATTCTGTGTGAATCGATCTTGCATGTTGTTCAGGTTAAGTGATGAGATATGTTGGTCTTTCTCGCAGGGTGGTCGATTAAAAAACAACCAAATTACTAGGTTTCAGTTCGAGGTTAGGGGTCCTTTGTGTAATAACATTGGAGGTCTTAGTTGAATATGGTAATCGGAATGGAATATTTCCCATGTAAAACAACTTAAAATGAAGCTTAAATACAGGATCATTTTTCTGTTAAACATATGTCATTTTAAATTTATTGCTAGGTGTCCTAAATATGCAGTTACATGGATTATCATTGTATAGCAAGATACACGCGTAATCCCTGTTTATTTAAATATATAACTTCATTGTAAATGTACTGTTAAATACTTTAAATATGTAGCCTAAATGAATATATTACTATTATTATTATTATTTATCAAGAAAATTTCAACTTGTATCTGAGTTAGAAAACTTCTGCCAAGATCAGGGACGTTTCAAGGAATGAGCCAACTGGGCCCGGCCCAGGGCCTCGGCTCGGATACAATAAGATCTTGATCCAAATTTTAATCGTTAAATTTTATTCCTGGACATATTTGCCGAAAAAAAACTGAGAATCTCGAACTGTATGCCATTTCTCAACAATGGCAAAACTACATTATAAGGTCCTAAACCATAAATTCATGTACCATAATTACGTATTTAGCCGAAAGATGGCAATCGGAAGAGTCAGTTTGTGCCTAATTTGTGAGGTTTGAGTAACGCACATTTATTTGTAACGGGTTACCGTTTGTACGAGTATTTGACAGCTTGTGCTATATATTGTAAAGTGACCCGTTTTTTTCACTATGAAAACGAGGATGAAAAATTTAAGAAAAAAATTGCAACGTAAATATATGAAACATTTATTTTTAGCGCGTTTTTCATGTAGTGTAAAAAAAGCTCTATTAGGACGCAAATTTCGTCTTCGTTCTATATTTTGTACTTTTTTCTCAGCCAATAAGCAACCGATTGACCTCGGGTTTTCGGCATTGGTCGCATTTGTGCCCTAAATGAGACGAATAATATTTAAATTTAATAATTTTTAAATTAAAAATTTTTTTTTAAGTATAGTACTATTTTCTGTTAGTTAAAAGTTCATTAGTTGCATTATTGTAAAATACAACATGTGAAAAACGCGCTAAATTACTTGGCCATGCCAATGATTGATATCTTGTTGTAAAATACAACATGTGAAAAATGCACTAAAATTACTTGGCCATGCCAATGATTATCTTGTTTCAAACAAAAATACTCTTACATCCATTTTAATCATTTACTTAAACAAGTATTTTTCCATTGAAGGAACTTTTTTTTTGTAAATATATTATTTTCTAATAAATCGGAAATTTTGGAGCAAAAAACATCCATCCTATTGAATATTAGGGTAAGTAGTGCAGCTTAAGTATCAACATTCAATCTTGTTTTCTAACTAGTTCAAAAATCGTTACTAATTGAAAAACTCTTTCAACTGCTGCATTAGTTCTAAGGCAGCACAGCTTAAATTTAACAAGAATAACTAAACTTTTATGTAGAAGGTGTTCATTTTTTAAAAGGTTAAGTACTTCCACCTATCTTTTACCATTTTCAACATGTCGATTTTCCATTGTTCTAATTTATCAGACTTTATAAATATATATTCAATTTTCTAATTTCTTGAAACAGACAATTGTCATCGATTTTCATATCAGGCATTTTTTTCTATAACAACTCAACACAATTTTCTATATCTGCCCTATTTACACTCATGTCCATAAATTAAGGATAATGAAGTTCAGGCAAAGAAAGAGACAGAAGCAAAACAAATTTGACTTATTTGTAAAGTCTATTTATTAAACAAAAGGTAAAGAGCAAAAAAGATGCTATATGTTTGACATAATTAATAAAAATTGCGATTTTTACTCCCTGGAGCAAATTTTAAAAAAGAACCTATTTACAAAAAACAGTATAACATGGTTAGTATGATGGTTAATACGGAGTATGTCTCCCGGCCTTACAACGCCTACGCATGCTGAGTATCAAATTATCAATCTGATCTTGGGGAATATTACACCACTCATCAAGCAATGCCCTCCGAAGTTCCTGTAGACAGGTTGCAATTCGTTGGATGGGTTGCAATTCTTCGGCCAAGCATATCCCACACATGCTCTATTGGATTCAAGTCCGGTGAGTATGCTGGCCAATCCATACGGGTGATATCCTCCGATTAAAGGCATTCGTCTACAATGTTTGCACGGTGAGGACGGGCGTTGTCATCCATAAACAGAAATTCAGCACCCATGGCACCCCGAAACAAACGTACATGTTGTTCCAGAATGTCATCCCGATAGATGTGGCCTGTCATCGTTACACTCTGAACATGCAGGTCAGTTCTGGAACCAAGAATAATTCCTCCCCAAACGAGCCATCCTGCACCACCGTAACTGTGTCGTTCAATGGTGTTCTCTTGGTTGTAACGGGTACCTGGCGCTCTCCATATGAAAGTCCGGCGAGAATCAGACTGCAAACTAAACCTGGACTCGTCGGAAAACATCACAGAAGACCACTGTTGCGGTGTCCACAATGCATGCTCTCTACTCCAGGTTAATCGCAGGCGACAGTGAGTTGCGGTAAGGGGAACACATCTGACAGGCCTACGAGCATATAGACCAATGTGCCCTAAGCGTCTGTACACGGTCTGCCTTGAAACTGTCGTACCGGTAGCTGAAGAGAGCTGACGAGATAGGTCTGATGCTGTGCTCCGTCTGTTTCTTTTGGCAGTAACTGCCAAATACCGGTCCTCATTCGGCGTTGTAACTCGGGGGCGACCTGTGCTGTAACATCTACTCACATTACCATCATCTTGGAATCGTTGCCAAAGCATGGAGATGACACTCTCGGGGATTCCACGTTCCTCGGATACTTCTAGCTGGGTCCGTCCACATTCCAGTCGTCCGATAATTCTACCACGTAAAAAATCATCCAAATGCTTCCCTTGTGCCATAACTATGCGGTTATTGCACTGAAAGGCTTTTAAAGCGCTTGTGAACAATTTTACTTCTTTGCCACAATTCTTTATATACCCCTCTCTTACACTCTCGTCATTGTGACGTACTATACGCGCCATCTGGTGGTTTCCTGTAGTTTGCATATTCTTCTTCAAGATGTGTGTGATAATTCTACAGGTGAAATTTTTATTTTAGTGTTCAATTTCTGTGTGATTCTGAATTATCCTTAATTTATGGACATGAGTGTACTAGCGATGAAGTCAAAAAACACCATTGGAAATTGTTATTTCTTGTGATATTGGTTTCGAACCAGTCTTTGACATGTTTGGTTCATCTCGGAATACAGAGATTAACAGATTAGTTTTAAAATATTGAAAAGGAGGATACTTTTCTAGGAAGGACAGAGCCTATAAAAGAAGGACTGTCCTCCCTAAAGGAGAGGGGCTTACTTTGCATACAGACCCAGGGCCCCAAGAAATCTTAAGACATTACTGGTCAAAATAATAGAGGGGACATTTATATAATATTAGTATGGCTTCTTCCCTCCCTACCTAATTTCTTATATATGTTACCGTTAAAGTGTGAAATCCGTTATTTTATGGAATATAACTAGGTATTTCATAAAATAACTAGACAAGGCTGTTAAAGTATATAAAATTATAGAATTCTACGATTTAAGTAGGTATTCTATAGAATAACGATTACTTGATCGTTAAAGTATAAACTATGGCACTCGAAAGTTCTTTGAAGCGGTTCTAGTTGCTTTAGGAAGGATTTTTCGGATTAGGAACTAGAGATGGCCGAATAAAACAATTGTACTCTACATATCAGTTCAGTATACGTATGTCAGCGAGAATTAATTTCCATTGAAGAAGCTTTAAATATTGACACAACGCTTCGATCGGTTGCAACAGCTCAAAGTTGCGGTACTGAATAAGGATTTGAAAATTGCTCATGTAAAAAAATGTGTAATAGTAAAAAGTGTACTTGTTTCAAAAATAATATGCAAAGCAATTCAAAGTGTCACCACAGCAATCCTTGCTCTAATAAATAATGAAAAATAAAATAAAGATATTTCCTGAAATTTAAATAAAAGTACTCTTACATTTTTGTTTGAAAAAGTCAGCACAGTTTTTTTATGAAGCAACAGTCTTTCTTCCGAGCATGTATTTTTTGATAATATTTAAATATAACTATTTTTGTAACATATTCTTTTCCCCCCTTTTTGTTTAACTAATGTTACCAATATGAGCAATATATATATATATATATACAATAAATCACATATATGTGATTTCCCTTATTTATCAATTAATCATCTGCAATAGTGATAAAATGTATTTTTCGAGAGATTTTAGCTGCTTATGATCAATTAATTTATAAAATAACTTTGAAATTGTTTATTTTTCATTTTAACCATCTATCATTAGTTATTTCATAGAATAACTAGTTAAATTAATTATTTCATAAAATAACTAGGTAAAGTATAAAATTTTTCATCTATTATATATTTTAACTGACGTCTAGTTATTTCATGAAATACCTAGTTGTTCAATGAAATAACTGAATTATACACTTTAATGGTAACATATACACTCAAGAGCCAAAACATTATGACCACCCTTACATTTTGCAATGAACTCGCCTGGATGACGTGGAAGGCACGTGATCAAGTGGAAGTGGTATTTGACTGCTGCTGGAGAGTCTGAAGAATCATTCTTTCACTTACTTCCGTGTGTGGCTGCGGATCTAAGCGACTTTGATAGATGGCAGATTGTAATAGCTCGAAGGCTCCAAACAAGTATTTCCGAAACTGTACGACTCGTGGGTTGATCGTGATCTACAGTTGTTAGTACTTATTGAAAGTGGATGGATGACGGTGAAACCAGGAGCAGACGACATGGTGTTGGACGACCACACCCTATCAAAGAAAAAGGTCGTCGCAGACTGTCTTGCATGGTGAAGCAAAACCGGAGCCAGACAGTGGTTCAGCTGACAGCCCAATACAATGCAGGACCAAGTAGAATAGTATCGGAGCACACTGTTCAGGGGACACTGTTGGATATGGGGCTATGCAGCAAACGTCCCACTCGTGTGCCTTTGCTGACCAAGTGTCATCACCAACTGCGCCTGCGCTGGGCCCGGGAATATCGCGACTGGTCCATGGATCAGTGGGAGAGAGTTGCCTGGTCAGATGAATCACGGTTTGTCATTCATTACGCCGATGGCCGTGTCAGGATACGTCGTCTTCCAGGCGAATAGTTGCTCCCTCAATGTACAGTAGGCATACAGAGGCCGGTGGTGGCGGTATTATGCTTTGGGGGACGTTCTATTGGGCATATCTGGGACCCGTGGTTGTGGTACAGCAGACTATGAATGCTAGAGGGTATCTGAACATCATTGCGGACCAGTTGCACCCTTACATGGCCTCTGTTTCTCAGCTGGAAATGGAATGTTCCAACAGGACAACGCCCCATGCCACAAGGCTAAAATTGTGTTGGAGTGGTTCCAGGAACATGATGCTGAATTCCAGTTAATGTCCTGTCCACCTAACTTACCGGATCTCAATCCGATAGAACACATTTGGGATGTCATGGGACGGCAGCTCAGAGTTCAAAGACCACCAATTCGCAATATCTCGGATTTGCTTGACCGTTGCTTAAACATCTGGTACATTCTGTCTCCGGTCATCTATCAAGGACTTGTGGCATCCATGCCAAGGCAGGTTGAAGCTGTGTTGCGCGCCAAAGATGGGCCAACTCGTTATTGACAGGTTGTCATAATGTTTTGGCTCTTGAGTGTATAATGAATTCCTTTTTGCAGTTGAAATTCAAATTAAAGGGAATACAACTCAATCTAATTAAAAACTATCGAACAATATTTTTAGCAATCTATTAAGTTCTCCTTTCAATTAAAAAGAACGTCCCTTTGAAACTAAAATACATCATACACTGAAAACTCAATTATAATTGGAATTAAAACATTAAAACAATCAGTTTTAAACAATTGCACAAAAGATAAAAAAAAGACTTTTATGAAATGTTTCAGAAGAATAAAATCACTTTATTCAGAAACATTTTCAGTAGCTTTTTTTCTTCGTTGGAAGATCTGCAATGAAATACTTTATGCTTTTGAACCAATCTGCTGAAACTCATTACCATTAACTTTTTCCTTTTAGGCGCTTTTTTCCTTTATTAAGTGGTACATTAGTCTTTCAATTTATCGTGTATCACCTCCCAATTAACTGTTTCATGAGGGTTTAGGTGGACCATGACCCTAATTCGCTATCCCTTTGTTAATAAGCCGCAATGTACTAAATGAGCTGCTGCAATCCCTAATCGACTTTCATCAGTTTTATTTTTCGCCAAAATTAAATGCTATTAATTATTTATCATATATTAATAATGTTAAATTGACATTTCATGTGCTTCTTGGGATATTAAATGTGTTTCATAAAATTGTATTATAAGCATTTGAAAGAAAATAGTTCTTATTAATCCGAATAAGAAAAGTATTTAATAAAATGCTAAAGATAATTTTATTTTAAAATTTAAAGTGAAAATTTATAATGTATAAAAGTATAACTATTAAAAAAACCACAATAAAATTACTGTTTTCTGTTTGGATGTATGTTGTGTTCGGATATTGGCGCTATCTCATTTGTTGGCGGATTTTAGTCATTTTGGGGAATTTTTTAGAAAATTCTTTTAACGAAGTGATTGTTCTTATTGTTTTTTAAACTGCTGAGATTTTTAATAATTAAAACAAAGTATTAAATAAAATTAATTTGGCGACCTTTGGCAAATTTCAGCTAAGTTAGAATAAGTATTTATATTGATTTCACACAGCATTAACAAAATAAAGGAAATAATGGCTTTTAATAATAACTTCTCAAATGTCTACAGTTTTAATGAAAAAATATCACGATTTTTTGATGAAAATATAGTCAAAATTATAAAATTTTAAAATTTTCCATAGTAAAATTTTTAAACTATCCATTTTATTAATTTTCCATCTTTTTTTCCTCTTAAACTGTACTCAAGCTTTACCATAGCTCAAATGTCTCACTAATTTAAAATATTTAAATCTTTTTCTTTTGACTGACTCCATACTTCTAATTTCAAATCTTAGAAAAACATAATCAAATTTGAGTTTTGCACTTTTTTTTTGTCAGATGATTAAATTTTTTTCTGAATACTTATTTCCTTAAATTAAATATTAAAAGTTACTTTTTAGTTCCCAAATTCTAACAAGACTTGTTATTGTTAGAAATATGTCGGTATTGGAAATCTCCATTCCAGAACTTGATTTTAGAATAAAATTTGAAGCTTCCCCAGCTTGTTTACAAGTCAATTTTTTTATAATTATTTTAAAACATACCAGAACATTTATAGCAAGACCTTTTAAAATCAAACACTTATTGTAAAATATTTTTGGTATTAGAAAAACGATTTCACACATGTTTAATAACTCTAAAAATAAACTATTCATTCTCCTTTTCGAATGAAAACTACTGTCTTTCCATACATAAGAGTTCGTATATTAGAGGTTAAAATGATAGCCAATCACAGCACTTCAAAACCCATTCGGTTCTTTTCCAAAGACAAATATAAACAAACCTTTATTTTGGAACGGCATATATTATTCAACAACGTGAATTTGAAAAAAAAAACTAAAATAAAGGCAGATGTTAAAACTACTCAACCATTCGTCCGGTAAGAAAAAACAATTCTCAAAATATTCTAAGAACTTTTTCGAGTGTACTTTACAAGAGTCTTAGTTGTTTTGCAAGAGGTTTTCTTTGTTGAATACGAAAAAGGCTATTTTTTTCCCCATTCTTTTTTTCACTCTAAAAACATTCATGAGTTTTCTTAAGAATTTAATTTACGCGAGGTCATTGAGTTTATTCTCGAGATTTTAGTTCATTTTTCTTCCTTTTCTTTTACCCCTTCTCTCAGCGGTGGCACTAAAATTATTACTCACATTTATATTCATTACTCCATGGTAATGAGACGAGATTCACTTGAAATCATCATGAGGTGTTTTGCATTATACAGTGGTTACAAATGTATGAAGGAAATGATACCTTTTGACTAACAGCATTCAATGTGTGCTTTTGTTTTGTTTTGGATTATTATTGACCAAGTCTTTTAGTGATACAACTCATAAACGATTACCATATGATAAGAGAATGAAAAAAATTTTCTATTTCTGAAACACTAAACATGTATACATTTGAGACTTCCTTGTCTCTTTTCATAACATTCATTTCAAAAATTTAATTGCTATATACATACCTTTTATTCTGAATATGTTTAGTTAATAAGATGCAAAAGAAAACTTTTGAAAAATGAATAATGTTCTGTTTCGATACGAACAAAAAAAAAAAAGATTTTCTTTACTTATTCATGTTTTTAATAAATACAGACGATAACTATTTCTTTAAAAATAATGTTTAAAATTATGTTTGCTTGAAATTGAAATTTTTGTTAAAAATAGATTAAAATAAAATTATTATTTTAATTAAATTCAAATATGATAAAAAAAACCACATTTATTATTTCATTACGAGTTGCTAAAATAATAATTCCCACTAAAAATGAATTGGAATTAGAATTTTTGCACATATGTATTTAGTCGAATTTATCTTTCAAGTGAAATGAAAAATTTGTATTTATTAATTATTTTTCCCCGCGCTCTGTCGCCTAGCAACGAAAAAGGCAGTCGACTTTGTGTGTTATTTTGAATTCCAATTTTATTGATGTGTTTGGTTTAAAAAGTTTTTCACTGTTTGGTTTTGCAGTTCAACACTTTGTGATAATAATATAAAACAAAATATGTTGTATAAAATTATTTTGTGTTTGAAATTTGCTTTGTACTTAAGAACATGGTAAGTTATTATTATTATTTTTATTTTTGTCATTATTCATTTTTTCTTTCTTTTTCGAATTGAAGTTTATTTCGTTGGAAAACTTCTTATTGGAATTTTTGATGAATTATAGTCAGCACATTTTGTATTTAATTGTTTGTTTAAGAAAGTGATGTAAAATGTATTCTAACTACTCAGCAAATAAATATCTTTATGCTTATCTCTCCTTCAACTAATGTCTTAAAAGAATTTTTTTTTCCAATTTTGAAATATTTTAATATTTTACGATTGAAAATTTCAAATTAACCTAAATTTATGATTTAAATAATTTTTACTTTTAATTATTCTGTCAAAAGTGACCAGCTTTATAACGTCTCTAATTTAGTTCATCCTAAGATAATTTTTCCATAAATCTTTGCTTTAAAACTTAGTTTAAAAGGTTTGAGCATCAGAAGAAGTTATAACGAAATCATAATGCATAAATATGAATCTATTTTAAACTCTTTTCGCTTTCGAGTGCATCTCTTTTAACATGTTTTTAAATATCGCTGGCTTGGTTTCACTTCCAGCTAAAAATAATTTTCTATTTTCTATGATTATTCGATAAGCACGACCTTAATGTACGCTACTAAAGGCTCAAGTATTATTTATTCAAAATTAATACAAAAGTTTAAAGGTGTGCTGATAGAAATAATAACTGAAACTTAAATTTTCCTAAAATGCGATTTTGTTTAAAAAGCAGATTTTATGTTTTATCAACGGAAAACCAGATTTCAAACTAGAAAAGCGCTATTCAAAACAGCGTATGAAAAA
>BMAO01016001.1:0-27734 GCA_019973975.1 Trichonephila clavata
TATTATGTGAGTTTTTCCCATTCATATGGAAAATAATTGAGTGTAATGCACTTGATATTTTGTCACATGAATTATTGTATTTCAGGGTAGGCCTTTGAGTATAACATTTTTGAGGTAATTCTATTGTAGAATTTTACTTTTTCCTAGTTTCGGATGACATTTATCCTTTTTGTGGAAATTGGTATTGTAGTTTAGAAATAATGTAATTCATTTCAACTTTTCTATAAAATCATCGTTATAAGGTTCCGGATTTTTAGGAAGAAAACGTTCAAATTGTCTCTTGACAAATA
Source organism: Trichonephila clavata (assembly GCA_019973975.1). Taxonomy (NCBI): domain Eukaryota; kingdom Metazoa; phylum Arthropoda; class Arachnida; order Araneae; family Nephilidae; genus Trichonephila; species Trichonephila clavata. The sequence continues at coordinate 291 of BMAO01016001.1, forward strand.
CGTTACATTGTCTTAGGTATCATAAACAATGCCATAAGATTAAGAAGGGAAACGAAATATGGGTGGGGGTTTTAATTTTTCGACGAAGAATTTGGTAGATCTTTATTTGAAATTTAGAAAAAGTATTTTTTTTTTCGAGTTTTTAGGGTATATATATTTGTTTTATTTATCTTTGTTACCTTTATTTATTTATCGATCTAATTCTCTTTGTTTGATAGAAATATGAGAAATTTTAATAAGTTTCTTTCTGCTCATATCTCTTAGATACAAATTGTATTTGAAATTGTCATAGAAGGATGCTTATTATGGAAATAAAGTTTCGATTTGAATCTTTAAAAAGAAAATGTCATTTTCTTAGAAAATATTAACTAGAGCACTTTTTTGTCAGTCCTTTTTTAACAGCATTCCATTTCTTGTTTTACAAATTAATGCTATTTCCAATCAGGGGCATAGTTACCGCGTATCAATGATACGGGGCCCCAAGCTTTGAGGGCGGGCACCCAAACGTGTAAGCAAAAAATCGCAGGGGTGGCCTTAGAGCAGGCATGTCAAACTCATTTGATATCACGGGCCACATGAGCTATTTTACATTAAGTTGAGGGCCACATGTTTTCAATGTTCAAAAAATTAATAAAACAGGATTTTTAGGATGATTATACTATGTATTTATAAAACTCAGTGTATTATATTTTTTCATACATAATCATTTAATATTTCATTTATTTTTTAAACTATAAATATTTTATATTGTTTTATAAAAAAAAAAAAATATTTTACGAAATAGAATGAATGTAATGTTAATCTTAGAATATATTTGACGTCGTTTTTTTTTTCAAAGCAATTCATCAAAATTTGGTTGAACATATTGAGTTGATATAATTTTTAAGAAATGATGATAAATGTTTTTCATTTAATCTCGACTGTTCTGAGAATTTTCGTTACTTTTCATTAAAGAAAATGATTGCTTCCGAACATAGCCATTATACGCGTAATAAATGATAACATTTTAAGAAACCGTGATCTACAGATGAAGATATATAAATATCTAGACAAATTACTTCGAAACTTTTTGCTTCGCAAAGAATCAAAATAGATTTCAATTAATTCCATTTGTAACTTTTCATCAACAATTACAATATCGATACATAGAGGTGAAATTAAGAAACGAAATTGTAATTCAAAATTTTTAAAATCAGATAATATTTGATCGCGAATTCCATTTCTAATAATTTAATTTAATATTCTGTAAATTTTAATTTAAATGATTTAATCAATAGATTTTTTTTTAAAAAAAACTTTGAACTGAGACAAGTTTTCTCTTTCTATTTGTAATAATTTGTCAGTAATAATTTTTGTTCGAAAGCGTTAATATTATCAAATAGCATCGTAGCAAATAAATTTTTGCCTTGAAGCTTAAGTTAAGTAGACTAGTAATATCAACTGAGGAAGCCAAGTGCTTTACCCAATGTTCATCTTTCAATTAACTTTCATCATTATTTAATCATCTTTTACACTTTCATAATTGTTTTTTCTTGTTTCCAAGAAAATAATGATTTCATCCAGCAATTTAAAAAATCGTTTTAACCCTTATTGGTCAAAATCCATTGAACTTTCATGTAATATGGTTGATCGATAAATTACCATTCTAAACCTTTTAGAAATGAAGCAAATCGACGATGCCAAAATCTACAAGCTCGAATAAAGTTTCAATTATACTGACTATTTTAAAACATGTCCAGTATATCCAAGTACAATACTTGCTAAGTAATAATACGATGAAAATGTTCAAAATTGTACTATTACCATGTTGTTTGCTTGTTTCTTTTAATCTTGCAATTGCTTTAGTAATACTAGTCATGGTAAATGCTCTATCAGTTGTAAGACACGAAACAACTTTTACAAGGATAACTTACACTTCATCAAGATTTCTAAAAGTGCATCAAAAACATGTATTATGCATAATACATGACTATAATTCTCCATTATTTCATCATCTCTGCTGGTTACAGAATTTCAACTTAAAATTACACTTTAAAATTTTTTTTTACTTGTGCTGGACATAATACCGCTTTTATATTTCGAATCTAATCCGCCATCTGTTCTAAGCCGCACCCCAAATTCTCAAAAGGTTATTGTGAAGAATGAAAAATAATGTAAAATGGTTTATCGATATCAAATTTTACGCAATCAAAATAAATTTAAAAGGAGAACTAATAACACGTGAATTTTCGGTTATTTTATCAGTATTACCAATTTTTAATTACGGGAACTCATAATTTCTCTAAATACCCCATCCAACAAATTTCTTTCTCTTCGATTCTAAGCCGCACCCCATTTCTGTAGCATTAACATTGGAAAAAAGTGCGGCTTAAATTCGAGTAAATACGGTTATTCCTTCACTTTAATTAAGCACTCACTAATATATTCTTCTTCAGTAAATGGTTTCGACCCGCTTGCGATTAAAAGGGAAAATATATAGTTTTTATAGCAGTTGTATAGTCTTCAACAAATTTAGGTGGCCGCGGTAACCTGGTGGTCAAGGTAACGGACTCGAGTCATAAAATAACTGGCCTAATACCGCTGAAAATCCTCAATGCAGAGGGGGCCGATGCACGTTAAATATGTCGAGGTTAAGACGTCCACCAGTTGGTGTGGTGTGGAAGGCAGGATAAGGGATGCCAGCTCAGATATCGTCTTCGTCACTTAACCATGGTTCAAAATTACGAGGTTCGTGGCCAAACGCCCTCGAGCAGTTGAAGAGTTCGTTGTTAACATTCGCTCACTCACTCCGTCAACAAATTTAGTGAATAAATTTTTTTCATTTTTAAATTGATTTCAGTTCCGACAACTCGTCTTGTCAAAGTTTCCCAGCATGTTGGTCAGAGTTTGTTTTCTGATTTCTGTCATAGTGCCTTTTAAAATTATATTCCTTTGCGACTGAATTAGAGTTTTTACATATCAGGCCTAATATTTTATTCTTATTATGGGCATAAAAATATTGTAGTTCCCATTTTTCTTGAAAGTTATGATGTTCATCTTCAGTTTATCTTTTCTTACTCTGTTCTTGCAGTGTCATTATATTTTTATTAAATAACTTTTTATTTTAATATGAATAAAACCCAAAATACACTTTCATTCACAAACGATTGCGCAAACACTGCACTTTGACTTGGTCATCTTGGGGGTTTTAAATGTTTTAAAAAAATAAATCTTCAATGGCCTTTGACGCCATGCTATTCGCCTCTTACTGATTGGACACTTCAAAGAGAAAAAAAAAGTTTCACACACGATGAATCGTAGTGCGATATATAGCAAATAATATGCAAAAGTGCATTTAAGAATTTAATAAGAATTTGTTTATTACAGTGAAATTAAATGAAAAAATTTCAATAAAATATTGAAAATAATTTTCCTTTAAAGGCTATTTTTATAATTAAATAGAATTTTTTAAAAAACAAGAATAGATAGCAGGTGAATATATTGTAAATTTTTTAAAAAAGGTTTACCAGAAAAAAAATTTAAAAAAAAAAAAAAAAAAAAAAAAACCTTAAATATATATTGACAGTTAAAATTTTGTAAAATGTCTCCGCGGGCCGCAACCTAGGTATTGGCGGGCCGCATGTGGCCCGCGTGCCGCGTGTTTGACATGCCTGCCTTTGAGAGTGCCCTCAAGGATGATACAGGGTCCACTCAGGACCAGCTCCGCCAGTGTTTTCAATACTCATATATATTTTTTTTATATTTAAAATATGTTTTACATAAAATTGATAGCATTTGTTATATATATATACGATGACAGAGATTACTCAGCCTAATCTTATCATGATGCTTTCATAAAAGTTTTGAAACACTTATAAAAATAATAATGATACAAACTGAAATTAGAAAACCCCAGGTATGTACGTATAGCATCTAATTTTTTCTCAGTTTTAAGTCGGTGCAATTTAAAAAGTTTGATTTTTATTCCATGACTTGAAATTATTTTACTATAGTGTTATAATACATTTTGAAATATCATAGATAAATTCAGTTATATTTGTAATACTTGTATACGGAATACACTTGAACTCAATAAAGTCTCATTGTAGTATCAGCTGAAAAAAAGGCTGATTTTAAGTCATATAATTTTCAGTAGTATTCCACCTCTTCCAAATATTGTCTTTTAGTAACACAAGAATGTTTTGAGCCCGGCAATTTCTCAATAGGAAAAAATTAATGAAAGCAAAAAAAGCTTCTAAGGTTTTTAACTATGTGTAAAAACACAAATATTGCTCTTTAAAAATTAAAAACCTCGAAACATAACTGAACAGAAGCGATTTTAGTAGTAAAAGTAAGAGTTATAATAGCCATTTCACTGAACGAACCGATTATTCTCCCAAATATCTCTCTTTATATACAAAAAAATTTTCATGATGCTGTAATAAATTCATTTCAAGTTTTTTTTTAAGGTGAAGTTAACAAAAGAAACTACATCTTTTTTACAGAATGGAGCAAACTCACAGTTTGGACAAATTTACATTTATGATAAGGAGGCTTTGCATGAATGTGCAAAAATAGTTAAACGCGACGATGTGTTATAAATTTTACAGCCAATTATGAAGAAAAAACCGTATGAACTACATAATACAAGGAAATTACAGTTTTACAATTTGAGCTGTGATAGAGTTGCATAATTTGTACAATGGGAGTTGGTCCGCCATTAGGCAGATAAGGGAGGGGGCGGTACCTATTTCCAGTTTTTAATTAAATTTTTAAGAATGGAAAAATGCTTTAAAATGATTGCTAAACTAATCACTCTCTCTAAACTGTCGAATATTGAGATTGTCAAATCTCAGAAAACTTCAAATATATTAAAAACTGATTGGTTATCAGACTCCCTTAACCTTTTCAATAGAATTTTTGCTATTCCTGGTGGGCGCAGTAGCTTAGTGGTTATGGTCACGAGTTCATGTCTGGAGTGTCATGGGCTCAAATCCTGTTGCCACTAAAGACCCTCCGTGTAGATGAGGCCATTCCTCCCATTTATGTGGTAGTTAGGAAAGAGGGATGCCAGCTCAGGTGTCATTCTCGTTACTCGACCGAGGTTGAACATTACGAGGTTTGTGATCAATAGCCCTCTTGTTGCTTTATAGAGCGACACTAATCTCTCTTTCTTTCTTTTGCTAATCCTGCTCCAGGCACATAAATTACTTTAATAAACCCTGTAAAAATTCTCATTTATAGTTAATCTTTCATCTTCAAAATTTACATATCTAATATTGATTGAATTTTTTTCCAAATGGGAAATTTTAAGAGTGCAGTCCATTTGTACGTAGCTGCTTTAATTTCGGAAAGGACTTCCTTTCCAAATACAAAAAAAACTTATTTTTGAGATCTGTGCATAATTCTCTGTTTTACGAATTTTTTATTCTGCTTATGTGATCCATTAGCACAGAGTAGTAATTACTTAACAATTCGATTAAAATTTTCCATTATATTCCATTACATTAAAACTATTTAAATGTAATTTTATAGCAAAAACATGAAGAAAAATTACATTTTCAAAACATTCTCTTTTCATGGAAAATACTTCTATGTAATATTTTTTCTATGTATATATAGTTAGGATTTTTCTTTACAGAGCCTGAATTAAGATTTTTGAAACATTCACATTATTTTTAGAGTTACTATTGAAATAACAACCAGGCTTCTTCATAAAAATTTCGCTACTTTATTAATATAAGTCCACTTCTAAATTATATCTTCTAAAAAGTCCATTTGAGGTAGGGATTCTTGGGAACTTCCCAAATCGAATAACAAAAACTAAACTTTCGTAACATCAAGAATTATTTTGAAGATTGTCGAATTTTAGATATCCATAATAATAACGTTTTTGATAAATTTTACAACTCGCCATATTGACATCAATAGGAGTATTGTAAAGTTTTCATATGCAAGAGTATATTTTTTTATTCTTGATTATTTTAGGGCCCCGGTGCATAGCATCCATTGACCACTCCCTGCAGAAGAGCTTTCAGTCTGGTTGAAATGAAAATTCTACAAATGTTTCACTCACTAAGAAAGTATGCACCCCACAATAACCCCCTTTCAGTCCCAAAATAGATTCCAATCGCCTCCCCCTGAAATAAACAGCTATCCTGTTCATGTTTCCCCCCACCCCCGTCAACCTTATCTCAAGGTCACTTGACCGTTTCATCTTGGAAACAAATTGTCAGAACTTCCTTCTTTCATTCCAACGAAGAGGGTCCCCTCCCTAACAATGACGTCATCTCATGACGTAGTCTAGGGTTACTTTAATTCTCTTACCTCCTCCCCCTTTCATATAAAAAAAAGCAGAATTAGTGTTTCAGAAGTGATTAAAATCATTATTCATGTAGCAAAATATTCTTTTTCGTAAAATAAAGTATTCTTAATGTGTATTTAAGCAGTTTATGCTCAATTTTCTTCTAAAGTAATGTTTTAAAAGTTTTGTAAGTAGATTGCATACACGTGGCGCCATCTGCAGTCATTACACTAAAGCTTGCCAAACATGGCGTCCGAGCATTTTGGAAGCAAAGATATATGTATTTTTCGTAATTTTAAAATTTTCTAGACCATTTCTGACATTTTTACATTTCAAGGTGGATTTATATAAATAATTTACGTTCTCAACAAAAGTTTCATATCCAAATAATGTGATTTCATTAAGTTAAAGTACCCTGACCTTTTCAGTACATTTAGAAGTCCACCTTAAATGCCTTTTCAAGCAGTAGGGGCTAGTAAAGACTTGATTACAAAATGAGCGGCTTAAGTTTGCTCACCACAATTGTTTCAACCTCCATTTAAGAAAACAATTTGCTTATAAAGTATTAAAAAGTTGATGGACACAAAAAATTAAGATAAAAAAAGTAGATAATAAAACAATTAACAACAAAAAATAACAAGTACCAAAAATAAAATTTATCCAAAATATAAATAAAAACTTCAGCAAAAGTCAATCAACTAATACAGAGATAAAAAATGATCAAGTATGCAGTCATTTTAGTTTTTATATTTTGGCCTGGTTGATTCACCGCTCTGTAAATCCGTGCCAATGACTGGGGAGCATCCATACGAATGCCCCGCTCTACTTCATGTTCTCTCACAAGATACCTGTGAAGTTCTAGCTCCAGCTAGCGCAACATCTGCTTTATACTGGACAGCAAGATGCCTTATATCCGAGAGGATGTTGGTGTGTGTGTGAGAGTAGTCTTTTTAAAAAAGTTTTCATATTGCATAATAAATGGAGCCAAAAGCTTTGGTTGCACAGTGCTAATCCACTCATTGTTTCTCAGAAGAACACTTGATTTGATTTTATGATTTAATTATTTTATTTTAATGAAGCTAATTTCCTCAGTAATATCATTAATTATTTTAGCTCTTATAGGCTATATATTTTCTAAAGTTGCAATGGGAATTAAAAAAGTTATTCAAAATGTCACTTGTTTTTAAAATATGCATATTTTAAAAATACACTTCCTCAAATACAATCATCTGAACAAAGATAATTTAAAACAGACTGCCTGTTTCAAAAAAAATACAATTTTATGTTGTCTTATAATTGAAATTATTAGTAGCCTAAAAAAACCTTTAATCTTAAAGGGATAACTCATTTTAAATGTTTCATATTCTTAAAAAAATTCGAAAAATATGAAACTAAAAAGCAACATTTTTCAAAATATTTTTTATTTAAATCATTTGTTTTGAAAATTAGTTACATCCTGAACAGGGGCAGCTCTAGGGCCGGACAAACCGGACCCATGCCCAGGGCGTCATTTCGACAAAATTTTAAAAATATTTTTTTTTGTTATGGAAAATTTGGAAGAAGTTAAAGTACGCTATCTAGGGGAAAATATTCAGAACAAGATAATTTCTCTTTTATATGAGAATATAAAATTATACATTGTTCATAAAATTAAACAGGCTTTATATTATTCGATAATTTCAGATTGCGCCCCTGATGCCAGCAAGATCGAACAAATGACATTTATGGTAAGGTATACATGTATTGAAAAATCTAATTCTAACGAAGTTTTCGTTAAAACTAATACGAGTTTTTTTTGTTTCGTTCCAGTTGAATGATTAACTGGAAGAGAACTTTCAAACTTAATTGTTGAGAAATTTAAAAAAAATTTGGGCTTAATTTGCTAGATGTGCGGGGGCAGGCCAACATAACGAAGTGAATATGAAAGGCGAGAAATCAAGGGCTCAATTTAAAATAAGAACGTTAATTCCACGAACAATCTATGTGCTTTGTAGTAGCCACTCTTTAAATTTGGTCGTTCATGACATGGCGAAAGCATCCTTAGAAGCCTGTACTTTTTTTAAAATATAGTTCCAAATTTTTTTTTTTTCATCAACTTTTCGTTGGGTTATATTATTAAAATGTATAAAGGGCATAAAACTTTAAAGCCACTTAGTTATCTGGGAAAGTTGAATAGAGGTTATTAAACCTTTAAGTTATCAATTGGGAGGTTTTTATGATGCTTAGTTTTTATAATAAGGCTAAAATTGACAACTCTATTGAAGATGAGGCATCTGGATTATTAAATTCTACTTAACAATTCAAGTTCCTATGGCCATCATTATTTGGTATAAAATCTTTAATTGAATTAAAATCCAATAAGCAAGCTATTGCAAACAAAATATTACGATCTACCATCTACTATGGAACTCTCAAGAAATTGTAAGGATTTTTTTAAGGATGTGACTTTCGATAAAATGCACTGTGATGCAAAAGAACTGGCCGTCGAGATTGATATCTCTGCTAACTTTGAGGTGACGCAGTCACTACACAGAGTCGACGGAAAAATGTAAGCTTTAATTAGGAAGCACAAGATGATCCGATGGAATATCCTAATTAAAATTCAAGATAGAGTTTTAATTTTTTACATTGGACGAAGCAGTTAATGCTTTGGAATGCAGATTTAATTTAATGAGTACTGACAGTAATTGTTTTCAGTTTTTGTACAATATATATGATATAAGAAATACCTTTAAAACTTTAATTAAAAACCGTAAAAATTTAGAAATGACGTTGATTAACGGAGAATCATTGGATGTAAACACGCTTGATTGAGCAGATGAGATAATGTCAGTTTCAGCTTTAGCAGGCAAAAAAAAAAAAAAAAAACCAGTTGAAGTTTTAAAATTTATTTCTGCTTTAGAATTTGCTCCAAATCTTGCTATTGCACTTATTTTTCTTTTTGTGCTAATAAGTTTGGCAAGTGTAGATATTAGTTTCTCAAAATTAAAATTAATACAAAATTTCTTATAGTTCACAAATTCTAAAGATAGATGAAATGGCTTAGCTACATTGGCTATCAAACATGAAATAGCTGAACAAATTGATCAGAAAGTTTTCAGAATTAAAATTCAGAGACAAAACATTGGTAATTTTTTATGTTTTAGTTTTTAATATATATTCCCTTTTTTTCCACAAGGAATATTAAAAGTTTTATAGGTGTGCATTTATGAACAATTTTTATCTTTTTTTAATAATAGTTTTTTTTTTACTTTGGGGAGAGGGGTGGCATTTTTCATTTTTGTTCGGGGCCGCAAAATTGCTAGCTGTCCTGAAAGAACACTCCATGAAAAATTACATTTTCTTTCTTACTCACAGACTCAGTAATGAAATTGTTTGTTATATGCCAAATCATATCAATCAGAGCAAATAACTCTCATTTACATTTTAAAAATTATAATTGGAAAAATTATTCTAAATAATTTATACTAAACATATTTGAAAAACACAGTTTTTTTCCCCTCATGAGAAGAAACCAACGCCAAAAGTTTTTAGCTGGAAATGATTTGATTCAAGATACATTTGTCAAGGAATGTCGCTCTTGAAGGGTGTGAATATGACATCTGAAACGAGCAAAATAAAATTTTAATTACATTTATATTACACACAAATCAAAACTGTTTAGAGTCTATAGTATTTTGTATTTATATGACCAAAAAAATTACATAATTAACAGGAGGGGAGATTAACAAGAGGGGGACGGGGGAATAAAAAAGGGCTCGACAAGGACAAACTGCAAGATAATATAATCTAGCTGAATGCATATATTGTGAAACACACAGTGAACCACATAAGTGTTTGTACACTTGTAATTGGCAATAAATTTAATAAATTCATATATCAGAATTGTAATCCTTTTTATAATATCTGCAACTTGGTTCTTAATGGAAAAACATAACTATTATTTTAAAAAATTAACAATACAAAAACTACTAAAAAATTATGGCACTAAAGTCTTCGTGAACTTCGAAAAAAATCTCAACATAGCTTTAAAAAATATTGTACTTTTTTCTTAATTTAATACTTAGAAGGATATATTTTAGCATCAAATTTTTGTAATTTCTGCATGACAATGTTCCTCCATTCTTCTGTGATTATTGTTTTTATTTCACATTTTGTGTTTTATGTGCCACATGCTTTCTTTTTTTTTAAAATCAAATTGTCACAATATATGTTTCACTAGGCTTAAATCAGGTGATTTCGGAGGTTTTTCAGAATTTGGGACAGTTATAGAGACATCAGTGGAGTACATTGAGAGCAGAGTACACTTGGTGTCATTATCTAGTTAATAATGAAGTCTACAATGGCCAAATTTTGGGCGGATAATTGAAAATTGTTCATTCAAATATTTTAATAGAGTTCATGATTCACAAAACCATAAAAAAATACCAAATTACGTAACCCTGAAGTCTATTTATACCCACACACAAGAACAACTCCACCCTCATGCTCAAAAATGGCAGTGGAAGTATTCTTGTTCTAACCAAATTCTTGGGATTAAGTTCCTCATTTTTTATTAATTAAAAGCTTTTATTTAACTTACAATGTATGTATGTATGTATGTATGTATGTATGTATGTATGTATGTATGTATGTATGTAATTTGTTCGGGTGGAATCTTGCAACTCAATTTTGAAGCTGATATCTTCCTCCCATTGAGCTGAAATTTTGTATACACGTTTAGTTTGGATGACAATGCATGTTTTGACTATTTATATTCCGATATTGCAATTAATTAAAAAGATATTAATTAAAAACGTTAAACTAGTTTTCGGCGCCAACTTGGATATATCTGCATTGTTGTAATAATTTTATTGTTACAACAATGACAAAATTTGGCGTCGAAAATCGGTTTTCAGCCAAACTGGAATTTCATAACGTTGCGCTATTGACAGTATTAATTAACTTTGTCTAAAAAATAATTACATTTCTACAACGTAAAAACAATCTAATTTCTACAACGTATGCAATTTTTTTACAAATTTCTATCTATTTCCTTGGATTTAAATTCAAAACAAAAAAGTAGAGCTATTTTTCAAGTAGATTGGTACATTGTATACCTTTCTCAACGCTGCCAAGTTAAACTGAGATGGAGTATTGAAGAAATTCTTTAAATAATTTATCTAACTTTAATCTATGAAACTCAGACAAAAAATAATTACAGAATCGGAAAGATCATTTTTTTAATGTATCTTACCCATCAAAAAGGAATCCGCTAGGAAAACAATAAGAGAAAAATATTATCTAGAAATGCAATATATTTTCGATTAAAAAAAATAATTTTACAATAAAATGAAGTAATTTTTTAAAGAAATTTTCTAATTTTAAGCCTACGAGTAATTTAAATATACCTCATTTTATCACCAGTAATCTAAACACACACTACGACATGTGTCCTTAAATTTAATTACAAATAGAATCTGTTAATTTTATTTGAATTTAATTATTTATTTTTTCAAAATCAAGTTTCTAAAGATGATCTGAGCAATTAAAAAAAAATAGATTCTTACGTAGAAGATATTCAATGTCCAGCAAAAAATTATCATTATTTGATAAAACTTTCTTTTTTTATTACAAAATGCGTTTTTAGTCAAGCATTTTATTGATTAATACAAATATTTAAATGCTTTTTGAAGTTTTTAATAAACAATTAAAATTTTCTTCTAATATGTTAGAGAAATACATCCCTTATCTTCAAAATATTTCAAATAAATAATATATTCTTTAAGTTTTTCAAAAATAGTCAAAATTTTAATTAAACATTTAATAACTTTGTCATTTATGAAGATAATCTCACTAAACCTTTTTTTTCGTGTGTAGAACAATGTTAGCCAAAATCTGCATGAAGATTGAAAAAATTGCTTAAAAATTACGGATTTAAAAAAAATTGTGTTTTTAGTCTAATATTATTTTGCGAGAATTAATTCAGCTAAACCAGGGATGGCGAACCAGCGTTAAATGAGATGGACAGGCTGAGAAACCTGTCCAGCGATAACTAAAAAGTAAAAAATAAATTAAATGTAAAAAAACTTTTTTAAGAACAAGCTTTTATTTAAACGCGCTAAAAAGAATAAAATAAAATTTTCCTTTAAAACTTTTTTTACTATCAACTTATAACGTCATTACACAATTTATATGATATAAAAGCTTGTCGCGAGATTTACCTGTGTAGATAAACAAGTAAAATAAATAACTTGACCTGATTGATTTTGGTTTTTAAAAATTCAAACTAAGTAATTATGAGTACTTAAATATTGCGACAAGCTTTTATATCATATAAATTGTGTAATGACGTTATAAGTTGATAGTAAAAAAAGTTTTAAAGGAAAAGTTTATTTTATTCTTTTTAGCGCGTTTAAATAAAAGCTTGTTCTTAAAAAAGTTTTTTTACATTTAATTTATTTCTCCTTCAAATTATTATATGCTCATCAAAACCAAAAATGTTGAATTTTCTTAAAACTTAATCCCAAGAATCTAGTTGCAACAGTGAAGCATGGGGGTGTAAATCAGCTTCAGGATTATGTTATTTGGTATGTTTTTATGGCATTCTGAATCATGAACTTTATTTAAATATTTTAAAGAGAAATTTTAAATTATCGGCCTAAAATTTGGGTATTGGAGACGACTCCATTTTTTAACAGGATAATGACGCCAAGTGCATTGCTCTCAAGGTGCGCTGTTGATGCCTCCTATAATTATCTCAAATTCTGAAAAAAAACTCTGAAATCACTTGATTTAAGCCTAGTAAAACATATATCATGAGAATTTGATTTTAAAAAAAGAAAACATAATACATAAAAAACAACAAAATGTTAAGTAAAAACAATAATCACAGAAGAATGGAGGCACATCAATGCAGAAATTACAAAAAACTGATGAAATCTGTACCATGACCTTTAAAAGTTATTCTCGATGCTAAACTATGTACTTCTAAATAAGAAATGTGGCCGCGGTAGCCAAGTGGTCTAGGCATCGGATCGTGGCTAGCATCTCAGGGGTTCGATCCCAGTACTACTGAAGACCCGCCGTGTAGGGGTGCGATGCACGTAAAATCTGCCAATGATTCCATGGTTCAAAATTACGCGGACCGTCCCCAAAACCCCTCGTGTAACTCAACAGTGGGACGTTAATACTCACTCACTCCTAAATAAGAAATACAATATCCAAAGCTATGTTGCGATTTTTTTGAAGTGTACAAAGATATTTGTGGTGGAACTTTTTAGTAGTTTTTTGATTATTAATTTTTAAAAATAATAGTTATATTATGTTTTAAAAAATTGTTATGTTATTCTATTAAGAACAAGTTGCAGATATCATTTAAAAAATTACAATTCTCTCTCTGATGTATAAATTTTTATTATTTGAAAACATTAAAATTTTATAAAAAACTGCAAATGTATGAACATTTTTGTGGTCCACTGTATCCTAAAAGAAGAAGCACCAGGTAATGAGGAAGATGAAACAAAGGATAACGTTCAAAATAAAAGGTTATCACACTTTCTGACAAGCTACTGCTAGTATATTTGAGGGGCAGGATATCTTTAGATTAAATATATAAATAAAAGCTATCATACAAGATTGAGAAAGAAAATGCCACACAATAAAATGTAAAAATGTATCGTAGTTTAAAAAAAAAAAAAAACTAATTGTGCACGCAATTTTTTTTCTCCATTACTTCAATTTCAAAGAAAAATATTTTTTCTTGACAAATTAAAACCACATATAAAATTTATATTATTCTGAGATTATCACTCATTATATATTATGCAACTGTTAACTGGGTTACACTCAGTGGCGTAATGTACACCCCTGCATTCCGTGGAGGGGGAGCTAGGGGGCCCAAAACCTGACTGGAGGGGGGCCCTAATATTCTTCGTTACATCACTGGTTAGACTGTATATATTAAAGAGACCAATCATCCTCCTTTTAGGAGGACACTCTTTTTATGGGTTGTGTCTTTCCTTCCAATATTTTAATTTCAATACTCAGAGATGCCAGACAATAAGAATTATCAGTTATTAATATATATTTTGTACATAATCAGGCATCTATTATCCACAAAACTATTCAAAAGATTGATGGTGAACATATTTCAGCTACAGAAAATCATTTCAAACGATTTTGTCCTTCAATAGAAATATGATTTGAAGAAAAACTCATAATTAAAAAAAAAAAACTGTCACCTTAGAAAAATCAAATCTGGTCATAAAGGAAAAATTGACCAAAGTAGAATTTTTACCGAAAATGTTTCCAATATATGATGAAGAATGATCCAAAACAAATATCACAATAAATGACAGTTTTCAATGGCGCTTTTTTACTTCATCACAAGTGAATTGAACAGATATTGAAAATTGTATTGAGTTTCTATCGAAAGAATTGCCCGATATTAGAATCGATGACAATTATCTGTTTGAAAAAATTAGAAGACTGAATATATATTTTAGTTCTGATAAATTAGAACAAAGGGAAAATCAGCATGTTGAAATAGATAAAAGATCGGTAGAAATATTTAACCATTTCGAAAATGAACACATTCCACATGGAAATTTAGTTATTCTTGCTAAATTTATGTTGTGCTGCCGTGGAACTAACACAGCAGTTGCAAAAGTTTTTTCTGTTGGTAAAGATTTTTGTGTGTGTGAAGAAATCAAGACAGAATGTCGATACTTTTAATGTAGCACATACCATTAACCACTTAACAGTTTCTTTATAATCTATATTATATAAAAAAATAAGCATATTTTTCGTAAACATTTTTAAGATGAAATCAATTATATCAACTCAAATCAGCAGTCAGAAATGTTATAAATATTGAATTTAAAGAATTGTGCAAATTTTTATTTTCATTAAAAAAACATATTTTCCAAAGAAATAAGTGAACTTAAAAGAACACTTTACATAAATTCATATTAGATTTAAAAAGATAATATTGTACTTGCAGTGAATTATTGTCTTAAAATTCTGTTCTTGTGTGGTAAATTTTAAAACAGGGAGATAAGCATATTCCAACAATGGAATCGGGACAAAAATATTGTGTTTCTTTTTTCACTCATTTTCTGAATTTTTTTTTTTAACAACACACAAAACATTGTCTCGTTGGTCTCAATATTTGTTGGTGTGACTTCTGTCTATCGTAAGGGGCTGGGCAAAATTGCTGGTTGTCCTTCTTTCTCATTTACCGCCCCAGGTCTTTCAATAAGGCGATCTTTATATCCAGCCTGAAATTAAAATGAGATAATTTTCCTCTCAGTTTCTGATATAAAATGAAAGCATTCCACAATAATGTATCTAAAAGATGGAAGAATATTTTTTTTGCATTATTGATAGCCTCTTTTTTTTATTATTGGGTAATTTGTGAGATACTGATCCATTCAGCTACATCACAAGATAAATCCAATAACAAACTTTAATTACTTCCAGAATCAATTACAGAAATTTTAGACTCACTATCTGAGTCAATTTCAGAATTATTTTCTGTTATGAGTCTCTCATAATGACTCATTTTTCTTATATTTAAAGCTCCAAATTTAAAAGAAATAGTGTCCGTAGCTTGCGGTACACTAATCTCGTAAAAAGAAAATTCCCACCTTATCTAGTCTAAAAGAATGCAGTAAAACCTAACCTTGAAACCGATTTAGACATTTTTTTATAACTCGAATTAGAGACATCCGTAAGAAACATTATATCACACTAAACGAGCAAAAAACAGGCAAATCAGAAATATGCCATTTCAAGTGCCTGAGTGGCATTAAGGCAAAACTAGGAAGTGGTTAAGTTCAATATGAAGAATATTTCTTGCTTTAAAATTTCCCATTATATGAAAAAAATATTTAAAAAAAAATTCATTTGATGGGAAAAATACTTATTTAAGTAAATAATTAAAAGGAATGTATGAGTAATTTGTGTATTTTTGTGTTTGAGGTTATAAAATGTTTCATATATTCACGTTGTAAGTTTTGTCTTCCTTTCCATTACATAAAAAATAGTGAAATTGTTGAATCAGCCATTGGTCCGCCAAATTTTGAAAAATCGCCAACTTAGCGCATTTTTACGCCATAATCTGACTTCTCCCTCACTGATACAAAATCGCGAAGGTTACCAGAGTTGGCGAAAAAACCCTTGGCGGGGTAAGTGGCCAATTCGACAATTCAACCAAAAAATTAGTCAACTTATATATATTGATCTCTGATGTAAGTATTAAAGTCTCAAAAATATAAGATAATTTATTTTTCAGGAAAAAAATTACAAATTAAAAAAAAAAAAACTATTTTGTACAAGGGAGTAGTTTTTCAAAAGTGCACAGAATTGCATTCATTGTTTAAACATACATGAAAGAGTGCAAGATTTTATTATTTTTAATTCAGAATTTACTAATGGTTTATGGTAATTTGTGTGTGTGTGAATAAATTATAATACTTTTCACGGTAATTCTTAATTCCATTTCTCATTCACCAGGCCTAAATTTTAAAGGCCAAATTTTGAATAAACAAAGTTTCTTTAAAATTGAATTGATAGAAACATAAAATTTATTATGTTATTATTACATTTAATAAACACATTTAGATGATTTTTATAAATTAATATGTAAATTTAACGTTGATAAATTAATCTTTACTAAAACTATTATTTGAAATAAAATCTCATTCACCAAATGATTACAAGTAAATAAAGGGGAAAAAACAACAGGGGTTCAGAAAAACACAAATATTTTTATGATTCAATAGACTAAAAAAATTACTATAAAATAAATAAACTTTTCTATATATTTATTTCATTTACTATTTTAATAACAATTCTTAATTTTTTATTTTACAAATGTCACACTACAATAGCACTTATGTCATTAGTGCACATGCTCTCCAATATTTTTCAACAATAGAACTAAGACCTTTTATTGAAGGGCACAAGTTCAAATGTTCAGCGGTCATAGTCTGAACAGAGTCTCACAAAATACAGTTCGGTGAGTTGGCAATACCAATTCTGTACAGATGGGATCTCAGACAGTCGTGCTTTGTCGAAAGTTTAAAATGAGCTACAGCAGGTTTTCTAGGAGCCTCAGGAACCCAGGACAGGTTTTTGTTCAAGATTGATTCGACATCTCCACAGCTTTCATTTCATAATTATACTTAAAGGCCATATTAGTAAAAAGCTTTAAGGAATTAAAGGTTGAAATTTTGTGGGTCTTTGGATCACAAGGGCTCCTTTCTCAGCAAGAAAGTCAGGATGTTCCTTCCCATCAATGACACAATGAGCCAGTTATCCATTAAAAAGGAATTTTACGAGGAAAATCTTTTACGAAATATCTGCATTTTAAAATTCTTTGTGGAAAACAGAGGTACTTTTGAGATAAAGCTTGTAATGCCGATTGAGTTGGAAAATATTACGGTCCTGTTGAATTCAGAGCTTCTTAGTGATAGTTGCTTGACTGCCACTATAATAGCTTCAAGCAAAGGCAGTAGTAAAAATACCTAATGGTAGGTTAAAGCTAAACAATTCACAAACGATACTGGCTCCAGCCCCATGATATCTATTTAGAAGGGGGCCATCAGTAAAAACATGTAACCATTCACTTATAGAGAATCGATTGTGCATATTTCCAAAGCTACAGCATTCAGTTATTCAAGAGATATTTCTCGCTTTAATACCTTCATAAGAAGTTCAAGATAAATATCAAGATGAAAATAATCCAAAGGGTACAAAGGTAGAGGTAAAGTAGAAGTCTCTTGACAAAGCTCCAAATAACAAGCGAATTTCATGGCTGACTGTTTGAATCCATCCTAAGTCTTTAAATTTCTAGCTCCATTCGGGTCATGATTTCTCCAGAAAGGGGTTATTAGACAAACTTTTAAGTTTTAAAAATAATAATACTGCCTTTCTCTGAATGGATTTATAAAATGGTTTGTTTTTTTCAATATAAACTGGTTCGGTAATGTTCCTTCATAACAAGGACTGGAGTAAATTTCACAGCACCAGTTATATGGCTTGATTTTGAAATATCTCAAAGCATTGGATGGTGTGTTTGGGTGCAGTAATGAGGACTTCAATTACTGTAACCAATAACTGGTTGAATAAACATTTTATATGTAGTCTATAGAATCCTTCTGTTGCACCACCAACGTGAACCAGCCAAATGCTTTAAAATAGTCTCTTTTCTGCCATTTTTTTTCAAATATATTGCATGTTTTCTCTAGTTTAGGCGGGAATGAAGAATGCATTCAAGGTCAGTGGTAGAATCACTGATATGTAAAACTTCTTCCTGGAAAAAGATTGGGGGTAAAAGTCTGTCTATTCAACGTTAAACATTGGGTCACAGTTTTAATCTTGTTAACTCTCACTTGATTTTTTCGGCACAAAACTGTGAAGTTTCTAATGTAGAGTTTAAAATTTCATTAAGACTATCTAGATTCGTTTTAAGTGCATTAACCCAAAAATGAGATTGTTAACAAATAAAGCAGAGAACAGCTGATGATAAAAAATTTGGTTAATCATTAATGAACATATTAAACAGAACTGGACTATTACTGTGCCCTGTGGGAGGCCAGTCTTATTCTGTCTAAAATTAGAAATAGCCTCTCCATATCTGTCCAAATGAAGACATTTGTGAGATAGAATTCTTTAGCCAAGAAAACATAATGCCACAAATTCCTAGATGTTATAGTTTCTGAAGAGCTTGGAGTCTACACACTATCATTTGCCAACTCGCCATAAAACGAAATACCCGCGGAACCCGACCGGAACACAGGGTAGACAGAATCTGGTGCAGAATCACCTGAAAAAGGCGCCAAAAAAGTCCGTATATCGAACTTATGCCCTTGCGGACTAACATTGTTGTATACTATTGCAACAATGCCCATGTTTAAGATAACTCTCCAAGTTTACATCACCCTGATTTCATACGTGTCGTACACGCTAAATTGGTAATCATGTGCTTCCTTTCATATAATGTAGCTGATTTGGTTGTGATAGTAGATAAGTACCACAAATTCTCAGAATCCATCATAAAAATACCATGTTATAATTCCCAATTTTATTTCTGTATGAAATAGAAACTCAGAAACTCAAAGTTGTTGAAGCATTATCTCTATGTAAAAGGAATTGTAAAAACAAAGTTTTAAGAGAGTTAATGTTAAGCCATTTCCTTTCATTAACATCAAACCACTAAATTAGCATTCAAAGAAAAATATCACAAGCACATAAGTAATTTTTCTCTCTAAAAATTCTTTTATCCTTAAAGGTTCAGTAATATACTCTTTTCTGTTAGAGATTTTGAAATAACATATTTGAATATTAATCCTTTACAAACTAAACAATATTAAGGTTAACTTATGTTTATCTTTTTACTTGAGACTAGACTAAATAAGAAAATGAAAAGAGAGAAAAAATTTTTTTGACTGAATGTTTAACTTAAATATGTTATTAGGTACTTATGTATTATCCCAACCTATTGAAGACATTATATGAAATGAAGCACATGGATGCCAATTTAGTGCGTATGACATATAGGAAATCCAGGTTGCCAATTTGGCGAGTTATTAATAGAGTTGACGATTGATGCAATAATAAGCAAGTACTTGATGTTTTCTTTAATTGGATCAAACATGGTTAAAAGTCGATTAACTCTTGCACATAGCCTAATAATAACAAATAATGCAGGATCAAAATATTCACCACAAGCAACGTCACAAAAATATATTCAAAGGAAAATCGAAATTTAACATTTCTAGAAATTTAAATAATCTAACCTAATCTTTCACCAGTAGATACAATAATTCCGCAGATAGCTGGGCATTCACTTTTATGCAATTTTTCCATGCAGCAGTATTAAATATGCCTCTGTGATTCAAAGTATAATCCTGAACGGCTGACTTCAGATCTTCATCTTGGTGCATATCCGCGAGAATCAAGAGATCACAAGCATTGTCTTCGGAGAGGTTATTCTTCAAGAAGGAAGAGCACTCATTCTTCAAACTGAGAATCTCGTACTTGTTGGAGGCAGTATACAGATTGCAGGCACTATCCCAATGGAGGTCTTGTAACGTTGCTGTGTAGATGTACAGCAGCATTCTTCGGACAGTGTCATCGTCCAAATAATCTATGTTTACATATTCGCTGTTTTTTCCCCTCATTTCATTGGTGAACATTGCCTTAAGCACTGGAGAACGAGCACCAAGGATGAACTTATGAGCGGGAAATGCTCTGGTTTTTGTCTTCAGTTTCGTGTCACACAGAAAATTCTCTTTGTATGAAGATTCAAGATTTTCTTTCAGAACTCTAGTTGATTCTAAAAGCATATTTTTTTATTCTAGTTCATGACTCTTTAAATTTCCTTCCTGGATAGAAAGAAAACTCTTAAAGGTAATATTTTTTATTTCTTCCAACACAATGCTAGTGGTAATATCACACTCACAATGCAATTGCAGAACATCGTTCGGGATATACAGGTTCTTGTTTTTCATTAACTCTACCTTTGAGAGGGTTAACGTAAATAAAGCAGTTTTAACATCTTTTCCAAATGCACTTACATCACTGAGACATTCTGTTCTGTTTCCGAAAGAGTCTACAAGATGCAGACGAAAAGTTGAAATTTTTAACATTTCATCCTGAGCACAGACTTTAAGAATGAATGTTTTACTGTTCTGACCACTGCTGGGAAATAGTTTTAATGTCATAATGGATTTATCTGTTGAAGTTGTGGGGATTTCACATATGCTTTCCTGAAAATGGCTGAATTGTTTTATATTCCACATAAATGACCTCCTTTCGACTGCTGTTCGAGTCCGAGCGAAACAATGTCCCCAATTTGTTGCTTTGTAATGCCACATTCTACATCGAGCTGTTAGGATGTTTTCCGGGGAAAATCCTTTTTTCTAATCTTCAATACTTCATCATGCTTCACAAATCCATCTGTACCCCAACATTTTTCTACTCCAAACATATTTTTAGTGATGTCTTCTGAAACTAAAACTGAACCATCAGCAGCAAGGAATGAAAGGTCGAATTTAATAAAATGATAACTCAGCTCTTTGGAAGCAGATTCTCTGGCGAGATAAATAGAAATGAAACTCTTCGTCTTTTTTCTATATCCTTTTGGGTATAATTTTAATCTCCACTTGGTCTTCCCCATTGTATCCACAATGAAGACAGGACTCAGAATGCATTCACCGTTCTTTTGCCAAGAATAACTGAAATTTTCTATGCTCCACGTGAAAGTAAAACATTTATTTACACTAAAGCCATCACGATCCATTTTTGAAAATATCTAATGCCGCACCACTTTACAAACTGAACTGTTTCAAAAGAATGCAGCAGCAGATTTTCACTGATATTTAAAAAAAATTTTTAAGCTTCTTTGCGATGCCAGGACTAATTCTTACTCTAATGTTCTTACAAATGATTGCTATAGTAACAGGTTTAGCGGAATAATGAACAACAAAGCTGATCATCTGCTTATGTTCCCGCCAGTTTCCTCCCTAAACCAGAGTTGCAAGAAACTTATGCAGCAAAGTAGCAGGAAGAGGGGAGAAAAGTAACAAAAAGTAGCGAATCGATTTTCACTTGCAATTCATAAATATAATTTTTTTAATCTAGTAAAACTATTTTTAAAAAATATGTTAAGATGCTATAATATTTAATTCGTTTAAAATACATTCACATTCTTCCAGCTCAGTATCGTGATCTGCTGTGTGAGCTGTTTTTTTTAATAAATTTATGAATTACTCGTATGTTGAAGCATTTATGGAAATCTGATGGATAAAAGGAACAAATAAGGGCAGACGAGTAATGCGTGATTTCGTTGGCAGCACCTATTCCTATTTCCTCTGTTTTGGGGTTGCTATATTTGGCTATTTATGAATTATTGGCTACTTTCAAAATAATTACAATAAAAAAGTGCAATATATTGTATTTTTTGGATATGCTTTGTTGAGTATGCTGTGTTGAGTGTGTATTTCAGTATGTGTGAATCTAATAACCGATTATAAATATTGTGCGTTTATTGTTTATAACTTTACTACTGAACAATTTCAATGTTTTTTCAATTTTTGTTTGAATTTTAAGATATAAATATGTTTTCACATTGTTTATTTATTGTATACAAGTTCATTAGAAATATGGTATGTTTATAAAATAAAAAAATTAAGATTAAATTTTTTAAAAAATTAAATGAAACTGGAAAAACAAATGTAGAACTGTAACTATATTGTAGACTTAAAATAGAAGAGTAAAATATTTTAGTTTATTGATATATTTTTGATTATTTGCACAATTTTTAGTAAATTTTTATTAATCCTTATAACATTTGAAACAGGTTTAGCAAATTTTTTCTAAACAGACACTTGAGGATTATTGTTACAAAATCCTTTTAATTTTTGCAGCTGAAATTAAATCATATTTTCATTTAGAGCAATTCTTATATATATGCATATATATATATACTAGCTGACCCGGCCACGCGTTACTGTGGCTTTGTTTAATATGTTAGTTCAATATTATCCTAAGATATTCAATGTAGCCAAATTAATCTTCGTTTATAATTGTGGAGGATTGAAATAAAGTACAAAACAACAAATTATTTTAATTTTGCATTTCATTCATCTCCTATTTGAGTGTAGTATAATGCATGAATTACTAACGAAGTCGTTAAGTAACAACATATAAAGATTTAATTTTATAAATGTGGGGACTAACGTTGATTCTTAACAATTTTTAAAATTATTTTTATCATTTTAAAGTATAACAACAACTAATTTTACACAACTAATCGCTAATCGGTTCACAATATTTTTCGGTAACCCGTATTTTGCTAACTCAAATAGATTCACCGGTTCCCACACACGTGAGCATGTAACATTTAGTTGCCCATTCGAAAAACATGGATTTTCTATGTCCAAGTATCAAATGAATATTGTTCGGATTTCAGATTCATTTATGGTCTTCGCCAAAGCCAAACGAATCGGGAATTGAAGCCTTTTGAATGGTATTAGAGATTCTGAAGGTATCAGTGGAATACGTGGCAACAGATTCCGTAGTAGCAGAACCTAATTTTCGTTTAAACTTTACAGGCAAAATGTTCGCATCAAGAAGTTCATGGAATAATTTCTTTGATGATCAAAAGTGCACCGTTGCATTATCTAGGTGAATTTAAGTTACACAGATAATAACCAGGGAACCAACCGAAGATCATGTGTTGACATTCCTGATACATCTAGAAAATTCAAAAACTCGGTTGGGAAAATTAATGGTTTTGTTTTCATCAACAATAGAGTCGATTGGTTTTAAAGGCGTTGGATCAACTGGCAACAACCCTGTGTCTGGAAGTTTATTTCATCACAATATCAACATTTTTTCTGATTAAATAATAGGATTACAGAGGCAATAATTATCTAGATAATTATACAGTATATCCAGAAAAACACTCTCAATCAGTTCCTTTTTGCCTACAGAACATTACAGAAATCGCTTGGATATTTCATGCATTATGTATTGGGGTGATGTTCTACTTCACTGTTTCTAATATTCAGTAGTTGGTTAGTAAATATTTGCTCAGATTGATCCTCTTGCAAATGTACTCGCGTGTTTATGTTCAGTCGAAGTGTTTCCACATTTCGCCATAAAAACGATTGTTTTAAACAGCCGTTAATCACGTGAGCAAAAGTAAAATGTGTAAGGGTTATTAATGTCTGTCGAAAATCACCCGACAATAATACAATAGCACCGAATTTTCTCTCGTTACCATTTTAAATCTTGCAAAGCTCTATGTAATGTTGTAAGTAAATGATTATGGGTCATGGTACAGTTATCCCTGATCATGATTGAGTTCATGTGCAATACTGTAGCCAAACCACTCTTTCTTTTCAATGGTACACATTACATCTTGTATTTTATGAATGTCCAATGGCAGCTGATGCAGAATGCGCAGTTTTTCCACCATCTAAATAAGTGACAACAATGCCCGAAAATGTAATTTCCTATTGCAATCATATTTTCACACGACTGCACCTGAAAGTTTAGTTGCTACAGGGAATGAAAATCCGGAGGTACACTCGAACGCAAAGCCATTTGAACTCATTCCAGCAATATACAGAAAATTTACGGAAGCTTTTGAAATCAGTATCCAGATTTTCGCTCCCACCCCGAGAAGTACTCGGTGCCCACTTTCGACACCCATGCTCCTGTAAGTTAAGTTTCTAAAGGGGGACATTACGGTTGGCTGGCATTATCCGGCTAAGTTACGGGAGTTTCTAAAATCCGATTTCCCATTATTATTGTTTCCCATCCAGAAAAATACCAGGAAAGCATTTCTCTCTGCTCAAGACTTGTAAAGCAAGCCCCTTCCACCGTGCAAAATACTTTCGTCCGGGCATTATTTGACGTAGATATGAGATTATATTGAATTGGATTGAGAATATTCGGATCGGCAGTTCCAAAATACAATCAAGATCCACTTTTTGCGTCTCTATGTTGACAGTGGCCACGGTAGCCAAGTGGTCAAGGCATCGGATCATGGCTAGCGTGTCATGAGTTCGAGCCCAGCACCACTGAAAACCCGCCGTGTAGGGGAGCGATTCACGTTAAATCTGTCGAGAGCTTAAACGTCCTCCGTTGGTCTGGTGTGGTAGTTAGGAGTGGGCGTGCCAGCTCAGGTGTCGTCCACGTCACTTGACCATGGTTCAAAATTACGCGTTCAGTCGCCAAAAGCCCTCGTGTAGCTTAAAAGTGCGACGTTAATATTTACTTAGTCACTCACTTTACGTCGGCAAGATAAGCTGGTACTGCTTTCCCGAGAATATTCCTATCCCCGGCATTATCTGGCAAAAATACAGGTATTTCTATATTTCGATTTCAGACTTGCTTAAACCATCTCAAATTACACCAGGAATACACTTTTCCCACGCCAAGACTTTAAGGGGGAGCACCTGCCCCCATTTGCGTAAAAGACGGTCATCCTGAATTATCCGGCAAAGTTACTGTTATTTATCACATTGAATATCATATTCGGATTATCCGTTTTGAAATATACCAGGGACAAAGTTTTCATGATCCAAGGCTTTTTAAGGCAAGTCCCTGTTACAGTGTGTCTAAAATACGATCGACTGGCATTATCCAGCAAAGTTATTGAAACTCCTAAAACTCAATTTCAGATTATCATTTCACACTCCGAAATAAATGCACACGGAGCATACTTTCAATGCTCCAGTGCAAGCAAGTTCAGTCGCTAGAGATAATGAAAATCCGGATGCGCGGGACTCGAATCATTTGCCTTTTCTCCTAATTCAGACAATATCCGGCAAGTTTAGTGGAGTTTCTGAAATATATTTTCAAATTATCGTTCCCCACCCCTAGATACAACTGGAAATTAATTTTGTTCCCCTGAGCCGGCAAGTTCAGTCCCTGAAAGGGGCTTTAGGGTCGTCCGGCATTATCTGGAAAAGTTACAGGAATTTCTAAAATTACATATCAAAGTCTCGTTCACCATCCCGAATTACAACAGAAATGCATTTTTTCCACACCATACATTAATGGTAAGCTCTTGTCAGGGTTTGCGTAATAAATGGTCGTCCTGAATTATCCGGCAAAGTTACAGTTATTTCTAAGACTGGATATCAGGTTCGGATTATCCATTTTGAAGTACGCCAGGGTCCAAGTTTTCACGATTCAAGGCTTTTAATGTAAGCCCCTGTTATGGTGTGTCTAAAATACGGTCGGTCAGCTTTATCCGCCAAAGTTACGGTTATTTTTTGGAAACTGACTCAAAAATCGGATTCCACACCCCGAAATACACCAGAGACTTAATTTTCGTGCATTTTGGGTTTATAATATCTGCTTCCAGAGACACATGAGCAATCCCACATTTTGCGATTATTCCCTTACGTGAATCTGGCAACGTTTTTTACGGGTTCTTCACATTTCTGGCAATAAAAAAATTATGGCGTGATTAATTGAAATAAAAACCATCCTATGTTTTAAGTTGGACGAAATGACACACAGTATACAAAATTATATTATGTTTGGTTGAGTAGTTTCGGAGTCCATTGCGGACATACACTGTGACACGTATATTTTATATATAAAGATAGTATAATAAAATGAAAAAAAATAAGAAGACAAAATTATACTACCCACAAAGCTAAATTATAGAAAACAGATTCTAAGAAACATAACTATATATATATATTAATGATAAAGGAAGAAAATTGTGTTTTATATTTATCTATATCGTATTGACCGTTGTAAAATGGTAAGAATTACATGCATTGCCTTTTAAATACTGTTTAGAATTAAAATTGTTTTCAGCTTACACTAAACAAAAATTGACTTGAATTCCATATAATTTTTCAATTAAAAAAAGTAGTCCAAAATTATGTTTATATTGTGATTTAGCTAACGTATAAAGGGGATAATTTATTTTTCAGTTCTGTTCTTACTTTGCTCAAAATTCATTATAACCATTATTCACAATAAGATTCATATTTCAGCTATGCTTAAAACGTGATTAAACTTAAAATTCTGTAGTATAAAGCTAAAAACATTTTTAAAAAATTGTTAAAAAGTACAGTATTATAATCATTTCAATCTTCAGTATAGGTATTGATGTACTTTTTTTTAAAAAAATTTTAAAGTAAATTTTATGAAACAGTATTTTTTTATAGCTATATTGAGTAGAGATAATTTTAAAAAAAGTTTTAAGTATTTCAAAACTAATTATTAATGACAGGAAAAAATTCTAAATTTTCAAAATACCTTGATGTATATTTTGCTCGGAACACATATTCCAGTAAAAACGAGGTTTTGTTATAGGTTTTGAAGAAAAAAAAAGCTTTTTTCACACAGAATTCTTTTTTTAAAAAAAATAAGATTTCTAATAATAAGAATATATTATTACACGACAGTGGCTGTATTCTTTCATTGAATTATAATTTCTTGTAATAAAAATTTTAATTTGATGTATTGAGATTAAATTAAATATTTGTTTTAAAAAATGAGATTGATTTTTCCTGAAAATTTTACTTCAATGAAGAAAAATGTATAATTTTTTTCCCTCCTTTTTTTTTTTAATTCGGGGGTTGTTAAGAAGAAAGATTAATACATTTTTTCCTTCTCATGTTTAATTCGTTTAATAA
>BMAO01016002.1:0-15084 GCA_019973975.1 Trichonephila clavata
ACAATAGGATAAATTTGTTTGATACTTAGACATTGATACTTATTTATTGCAAACACTGAAAAAAATCATAGTAAAATGAGCAAATTTATTAGTTTATGAGAACATGAAGATTTTATCAAAATATGAAATTATAAAAATTCACAAGGTTGTATTCTTCATTAAGATCCCTCTACTGAGAATACCAAAATTTCACTTAATTCAATACTAAGGCTGAAAATAACCCAAAGTAATGCAAGCGCGATTTTCGGTTTATGTGATGTTTGGAATTTCATTCACACGCCCTAAGAGTATCGTAGAAAGTTTTTTATGGCTTATCCCAGGCAGCATTTTCAGTATTACAGTGATATTGCTCAAGAGGTGGCAGAAAAAGATCATGTTGAAGCTCCTATCTCAAAAATCCTCCGAATTTTTAGAGGAAGACGGAGAAGTTGAAAGTGTTTTTTTCCTGGTAGACTTCGCTACATTTTCATTAAACACCAATCTGTTTATTCAACTGAATCGAAATCGTGTAGATTCAAGTGTTTGGTACCTTTCAAAAGAGGTAAACTGGCTAAGATTCTACATTTCAACATGTATCATATACTATTAGTTTGCCCTACATAGAAGACACAATTCACTTTTATTAAGTTAAAGAAATTAGTCACATCTTGAAATCTCTTTCCTATGCATTGGTTTGTTGAATACAAAATTTTGAAGATCATTGCACGAATACCGAGTATAGAGCTTCATAAAACGAAGTTCTGAAGTCCTATCGTTTCAGAAATGTCAAGGATTAGAAGAATATTTACGTCGATTTTTTAAGCCTTCTTTACCTTTCTTAATGAAGGTGAAGTGGCGCGCTTATCCGGATGATAGAATTCTGAACCTTTGGGTCCGAAACCGAGTAACTTAACCACTACACCAAAATGATCACCATGGTGTAGAAGTTGTTACTGGCTTATGTAGATGAAACCGCTACATACTCTCCCACCAGTGAGTCGGTGGATAGGTGAACGAACGATGTATGTGTTAAATCGAGCGTGTTTGCTGCTGCGTCACTAGTTGTGACGGCTTGAGGGTTGCGTCACCATGTGACGGCTTGAAGATTCCGTCACTATGCGACGGCTTTTTTTTGTTGCATTTGCGGTGGGTAGATGGCGCCACGACAGTTCAGAAGGTTGCCTTTCTCTGAGTTCGGCCAGGATCACCAATGAAGTGGCGCGCTTATCTGGAGGATAGAACTCGGGACCTTTCGGTCCGAAACCGAGTAACTGAACCACTACACCAAAATGATCACCGTGGTGTGGAGGTTGTTATTGGTTTATGTAGATGATACTGCTACAAAGGGAAGAAAAGCCATAGGAAATGGGGCTTTGAGGTCAGGTTCTACAGTTGCCATTAATGTATTTATTACTCGGGGAATATTTTAAAACCACTGCTAATAAGAGCAGCAAAGAAGCTGGTAGAAGCATGGCTTACATATGCTTAACTCATGATAGAATGAGAAAAATATAAAAGAAAATGATCGATTCAGAAAATAGTTATTTCAAATAAACTAAAAAAAGATGAGAGGAAGATCCTTCTTTGATCCCTAATAGCATTTATTTTAAAAGGATCTCACGAATATAATATAAACGAACAGAAATGAATTCATTGCTTTACTTAATGTATTCAGTGACAGTCCTGTTAATTTTACTTGTTGGGAAGCCGTGAAAAATATCGTGAATTGTGTCGTACACTTGTTTACTTAGAAAGAAAAGTCGTGAAAGTATATGGGGTTTTCTCATAGAAAATGTTACAGATATTTGTCCCGTTAACCGCTTGGTACTCTTTTTTTCTCATATCAATGCCACTATTAATTAAAATCTCGTTTTACATGCAAGTAACGATTACAATCATGAGTGCCATTCAATGAAACTCTGCTGAACCGTTGTTTCGACAGTAAAACCTCCAAATTTGCATCTGAAATGCATTTTAAAAAATATTGAAAATGGATTAGGAAATGGTTTGCATGAATTAAAACAAATGCATCTGTGTACAGGATAGATACTTTACATTGCGAACTATTTTATGAAGAGAAGTTGCTGCTTATTTTAGATTTTAAAATGAAACTTATTCGTGTAAGCCCGTATTACGTCTGCTAAAAACAGAATATAAAGTTGTAATTGAGAAAAAAGTACTTTATTATTGAAAAAAGTACATGCCAGCTCTAAAACTTAATGTTGTCACATAAAAGCTCTGGGAAAAGAAACAATAAAAATATCCAACTAATCGAATCATGTGTAAAGTAGGCTTCATTTTGGTAGAAATATGTTGTTGGTACAAGCTAAAGTTTTTATTTAAGATAATTCAATCAAGATAATTTTTGCGGTATGTGTTTAATTAACGATGCCTTTCATAATATATTGAAGAAGTCTCCAAACAAATTTAAACATTGCGATACCCATTACATTATTGTTTATGCAGATGGCCAACCATTTCCCTGTACAAACCTCTGAAACTAAGCTTTCCTCAAAATAATTACAACGAAGGTTATCATTGTTTTTTTAGCGGAATCTAAAAATTAGAGGTTGAGATCAAGGTCTTTTTATTTCGAGAAAGGAGTATATAAATGGGTACAAACTTTTTTTATTTAGCTTGTCTCCTGATCTGCGCAAGTAAAGTCATTTCAGTACACAAATACAGTAACAGACTATAACTAAAATTTATTAAACCATAAAGTAAAATGATTGGTTTTCTTGTTTTTCTCAAATTGGATAATGTAGTAAAGATGAACAAGACGAGGAACACATTTTGTAGGGATTTGGTATCTGATATGGGAGTACATCAGATAAAAGGAAACAGATAAATTTAGTTTTATCGCAAGACCTTCTTGCTGTACCTTTTTAAAAAAAATTGCATTTCATGCTGTGCTGACATTATAAGAAAATTCTAAAAATGTAGTGGATTTGGACAATTCTTTTGCTATCTGGAGCGCATTGGCCAGTATAAAATTTGTCCACTTTTATTGTTATTACACAGATGACTTTTTTTTCGACTTTGTTATAAACTTCTGTACAGAATGTTTAAATTCAATTACATTTCTAACTTCGAATGTATGCGGAATTAATTGGCTATTTTATTTTACAGGTGATACTAAATTAACAAACTTATTTTGTAAAGAAATTCATCGTCGTAATTCAAGTGTGATTTTTAGCGTGAAAATTCTTTTATATTGGAAGTCAAGACCAATTTCTCTAAATATTCAATGCATGTTTTTATTTAAAATCCCCAAGAAAAACCATAAGTTATGCAAATTGAGAAATTGATGTATTCTGGTAAATCTAAATTCTTCAAAAGGGGTTAGTGGTGGAACGGTACATAGCGGAGCAGTACACTTAAACAGAACGGTACATTAAAGCCTTTTAAGTGACTTTAATCCCGATATCGATTATTGAATGCATTTACATGGTGGTCTTTTTCCAGGTAATAAAAACTATGTATAGAGCAGCCCAAATAACCAGTTACTCTTGCAAATGCTCTGACTTCAGCTGTTACAGATTTTGAAAGATTTTAGCTTTCTATGGGTTTTTTTGTCTTCAGGGATTCGCAGTGTATGGCTTCAAAGTTAACAATTTTCGTGGCACTATTCAAGCAACTTTATATTCTTTTGATCATTTATATAAATCTAAAACAATTTACATATTCAATAATAACCCAGAATATTCTGAAAAATAATTAGGGGACGGTGAATTACCATATGATTTTTTCTCCATTTGCATATGAGATGGAGTAATGGAAATGTCACCTCAAATTTTCCTGAATTTTCCTCAAGTGAAATATTTGAATTCCTCAGCCGTAGTTTTTCTCGCAAGAAGTTCTTTCATCATTGCGTTGTTTATAAAGCTAATGTTTATTAAAAGTTATGAAAAAGTATAAGTCTTACTAAATGACAGGATGTATCATTTTTTCTTCAATATGTTCACTTTGTTCATGCAAACATTTAGAACACTAAGAACTTATTGCTAAAAAAATCACCAAAAAAAGAAAGTTCTGATAAAAATGTTTGAATATAGTAATTAAATCTTAATGTGAAAATGCCTGGACGGTACAAAAAGAGAAAATATACCTCTGACTAAAAAAAACAGAAAAAAATAAGTTATTGTTTTTATATTTTTTATGTTTCTATGCTTATAGAAAGTGCTATGTTGCACAAAATGCAATATCTTTGTATTGTTTTAATCGAAATTTAATATTGAAATTGACACAAAAAAATAAATTTCAAATATTTACAACCCCCTAAAAATTTACTATACAGTATCTATCGACGTAGATTACATACTGTTGATAGCATTGCATTATCAGTGCTTAGTGGGGTAGCCTTAATTTCTTATTACAGCTTCACATTGATGTTCCATTGAGCTGAAAATAGTCTAAACTCTTCTTTCGTTATAATATAATGCGCGGAAAAAATTATATCTTCATTTATTTCCTTTTTATCTCATGCGTAACTCATTCGGATGGGAGTTTCAAGCAATGCCACACGTTTTCGTTAGGATTGCGATGAGGATTTTTCTGTTCAGAACAATAATGGTATTTAGTCAAGAAGCAATGACATGAAATAAAATAGTAGATTGGAAACCTAGAAAGAGATGTGTGGCGAGAAAGTAGTCTTTCCTATGCGGAAATTGCAAGTTAATCTGCGTGGTTCAGTGACTACATCTAGAGACTGAAAGTTTTGTTTAAGATGTCAAGAGACAAATTTAATAAAAATTAAGCAGTAAAAAGGCTTAAAAAGGAGCACTACATTTGTTAATGGCAGAAAAACGAAAATTATATGTTTCCAAGTTGAAATAATGCCATAAACGGTTAACAAAATTTATCTGAATGAGGCTGTGTTTAGATCAGTTCAAAAACAATCAGGTGAATATTACCAGAGGTTAAACTATGGGATAGAATTACACGAAAAAAAACCATCTCAGTTTGCAGCAGTGTTAAGAAAGGCTACAGTTTGAGAAGGAACACATTAATTGGACGATAGATTACTTCTGACAAGTTATATGGAGCGGTAAAACTATTATATTGTTATTTGGTAGTGATGGTCGAAAATATGTAAGGCGTAGAATAGAAGAAATGCTAAATTCTGACTGCATTTAGCAACTATGAAGTAACCACATAGCTTTATGATTTCGTCATGCATATCAGCAAGTGGTATCGGTCCCCTTCATATCATCGATGGGACACTGAATGTCAGAAATGCATTAACTACATTCTAGAGAACCCTAGCTTCTACTTTCCTTAAGGGATCTATTTATCAAGAATGCTTCATTGTTTTCAACAGTACTCAGCTTCTTGCTACACTGTAAAGTATTCAAAAAATTGGTATCATTCTAAGATCAGTGAGTTCTTTTCTTGATCAGGAAACTATCAATAAACTATTTTCTAAACTATTTCTACTTTTTGTATTGCATTTATTATTAAAATTTCTTTAATATGATATAAAGGCGTTGTAATTTGCGCAAAGTAAAATTTTCTTTAAGCATACTGAACTTAAATATCAAAACAATTTTCAAAATTGTACACAATTTAGGCCACTACTGTATATTACCAGCAGTCATTTCTTTAATTGGTGCGAGGAGTTCAGTAAGAAACTGATTTTAGTTTCAGAAAATTGAATAAAAATTATTTGACTAACTATTAGTTTTATATAAAAAACTTCAAGATTTTCCTCGGAATAAAAATACATCTCGGAGTCAAAAAGCAACACAATATTTATAAAATAACTGAACCTCCTAAACTGTGGAAAAATTCATTTATTACTCCAAAAACTCTATAATGATCGATTTCTCAAAATGTAAATAATTTGGTAATAATACATTTCACAGCTTCACACACACACAATTCTATCATTTTTCTGTACATAATCCATAATATTTTGTACTTTTCTTTGAAAATCTGCGTTTTTACCCCGCAGAACACTACATCTTATTTTTTAATTATGTCTCATATGTATAAATTTCACAGTCTTAAGTTTTAAGTTATTACTTCTGAATCTTCATTTATGTATTTAAAAATTAAGTTTTTACATTCGATGTAATGTTTCTATTCAATAAAACTGTATGAAGTGTAATTTTTCTCATATTATTCACACCATTTTAAAAATTTATATATTTTTTTTAAAAAAATTGAAAAACTTTAAACTTTACTCCAGTATTTATTAATATTTTGACATGGAATTTTTTGTAATATTCTTAAGGATGTTTTAAACAAATTTGTGGATTTATTTCACAATAACTAAATTAGTTTTGGAGAAGAAAAATGAAATGATCATATTCATATATATGCTAAAATTCGACCAATATTTCCAAGAAAAGCCAATACCTCCTTCATTTAAACTTATTTTTTTTTAAAAAAAATATTCAGTTTATAGCAAAATGGATCCTCACTTTTATCACATGCATGATATGTAACACACACACAGAAAATAATGAAAGTTATTAGTAATTGTGGAAGTAGCATTTTGAATAAACTAATGTATCGAAAAAACAGAAGCTGATAAAAAACATTTTAAGGTCTATACTTCTGAAAAAATAATTATTATAAGCTGAAATATAAACTTAAAATACCATTTTGAAACATTAACTATATACATTTTTTCTTCACAATAGTTGCAATTTCATATTATTTTAACTCATATTTTCTATAAAAGATACATTTTTAAACAGTAATAATTGCCCATAAATATCATGGAAACTCGAAGAATATGTTATTTTTTTTTTGTTATAACAGAAGTTTTAAAATCTTTTGCTTCACATAATATTTAAATAATATATTTATATAAAAAACATATGGTATATAAGAACTGAAATTATTAATATAAAATGCATAAATTAATATATTTACATGCACACATTTTACGAAAAAAAATTTACTTTATAGTAATACCTCAGAAATATCCTGCTTTATATGTAACTACTTCCTTTTTTTAATTAATATCTCTTTTTAAAGTAGCATTTTTTTTATCAATTTGCGTGCATACTGGCATTTGGTGTTTGATTCTAAATTATATTTTACGGAATTCGAGCACTACACTAAGATCATATCAAAATTATTCCAAAGGCATATGTGAGCCTTTTGGCTTCTCTCTGACAGTACATAGAGAGTCCCTTATTTAAATTCACAAATTGTATCCAGTACGGCCTGTTTAACACTGTTTTTACACACAAATATCTCCTTTGGACACTTTGACCAAATCAAATTGTGTTAGCTTTCATTAGTGCTTTGGGTTCCGAAATTAACGCAACTTTATTAAAGTTCATTCGAAGCAAGCCGTTGATAAATAGAAAGGAGTGTGGCAAAAAGCTTTCATTGATTGGAGTCTCAACATGTAGTTTATGCAGACCTGGTTTTTGTCCTCTTGCTTCTGTGGACTGGTAAAAACTCCCTGGGTCAGCACCGATTGGATATTTCGGATGCTGAAGATTTTGGTCTGTGGAAATGATGTGATGTAAAGTAGCATATATTGCTTTTTTTCATATCATAACATTGATCTAGTTTTGTAACATGGCTTTTTGGTAGTTTAAGGTTAATTGCTTAAGTGTTGCTTCTTTTAATGTGCAATGAAGTTTTCCTCCTAACGAAATGCCACGAGTTCTTCATTCTCTGACAGCATTTCGTAGACCACGGGAACATTATTTGGTGTTTCTTAAGCATTTCTCACTTACCTATGTACTTTCTCAGCAAAGTCTCTTCTGCAATATCATAGGCTTTTTGAAGCAGTTTAGTATATTTGCTATAAGTTCTCGATGAAAATGAGATACATTTACTGCCATGTAAATTTTTTCAAATGCAGAGAAACATTTTCCTATATTAGAGAATGCTTGGGTGACATATATATTAATACCAGGATCAGTATTACCCTGCCTTTCATTAGACGTTTCTACAGCACAAACGCTTTCAGCACAATTACTGCAGGTCGAGTTTAACGCATAGGAAAATCCTATCTCGTTTCCAAGCGTAAGCTTTAAAGTTTGTCTGTCACATTCTGGACATTTTAGTTTCACAAACATTTTGCTCATTAGCTCAAAGTTCAAAATAATGAAATTTTCCTGTTCAGAAGGTTCAATGTTTTCAGTATTTAAGAACTGCTTAACTCTGATGTTAGAATCTAATTTGTTTTCTTCTGTGGCACATGTATTCACTGCATCACTACACCAACGTTTGCTGTTCATTTGAGCAGAATAATTTTATGTTTATTTATTTATTAATAGATCTTTTATTCGTGGCATTTTAAGACCAATCTTCGAATTAATTTTTAGGCATACAAAAGGACTATATCAATCGAAAGGTATTTGTTTCTAAAAATACAACTAAATAAAAATAAATATATATATATATGTATATAATCATGCCATTTTTTGGGTACCAAGTTATCTTAAAAGAAAAAGTTTTAAAATTTTATCTAGAAGACTCCATTAAGAAACTAATGAAGCCGAAAGTGCATCCAAGAAGCCACAAGATACATTGCGCCGTGTCAAAAAACACAAACCAGAAAAATTTCAATATGCTATTTGTCGATCATCAAGGGTAAAAAAAAATACAATACTCTGAACAAAATATGACAATTTTGCCGCAAATATCATTCAAGTAAATTTTGCTGAAGAATGCAGTGATTTGTGTCCTTTTTATAGCCATGCATATTTAAAACATTAAAGTTCAGTTTAATTTAGTTTTTTTTCCTCAAATTATTAAAAAAAAATTAAAGGTTTTTAAGAAGATTCGTATTCCTGTATACCGACAATGTTAAATTGAGCATTTATACGTATGTCTTTTTCTCAGAAAATGCTAAATATATTGAAATTTCAAATTGTTTTGTCTGTATACCAGTTATAATTTTAGATTTATACTGAAGTGGGATTTTTCAAATATATTATTTAACGTTTTCAAAAACATGCTATGCAAAAGTAACATTATATATATATATTTTTGAAAAATGGCAGTTCTGTTGCGATATCTGCTCTTTAGCGAAATATTTTGGGTATAAGTCAAAAAGCTAACTTCAGTATATGTAGTTACATATCAGTAATATCAGGGAAAA
Organism: Trichonephila clavata; assembly: GCA_019973975.1. Classification (NCBI taxonomy): domain Eukaryota; kingdom Metazoa; phylum Arthropoda; class Arachnida; order Araneae; family Nephilidae; genus Trichonephila; species Trichonephila clavata. The sequence goes on from BMAO01016002.1 coordinate 9,056, forward strand.
GTTGAAGGTATTAAATTTCCTATTTTCAAGTGCTCGTGCAAAAGACAAAAATTTTAATGGCATGAACCAAAAAAATGGTTTCGTCTTTTTAAAGACTTGGGAAAGGTCAAGTAGGATTGGGATTATTTGCATTAGTAACTGCAACGGACAATTTTTTTTCAAAGCACATTAAAATTTTCGATGAAAAATATTGAGATGAAGTATTAGATCCTTGAAATTGCGAGAAATTTAATTTGGAAGCAACATCTTGAATTAAATAATGAAGGGAAGAAACTGGTGTTTAAGAGATAAAACTGTGTCTTTTGATGGTACTTGGCAAAAGAGGGTTTATATATCACTGAACGGAATGATAGTTGTTATTGATTTATTGACATGCTTAGAAATTGATTATGAAATACTATAAAAGTATTGTACAGAATATACTGCTGCAGTAAGAGACTCTTTGGGTGATAGTTCAGATTTTGCGGTATGATATGAATGTGCCGCTGCTGTTAAGCAGGGACGATAATGTTCTATTGCAGGCAGTACTGTTGGGTTAGTTGATATTCGCTCTTGATGAAGGCTGCGTTAAAACGAGCTGGATAAATGTTGGGGGTGCGGGAGCTGGTTGGAATTGGAGATACTGTTAGAGTTATAGTAATGTCTCTGTGTTCGTCTCGCTCTCTCTCTTTTCTCGCGATTCCAGAGTCTCTTTAAAGGTGGAATACGTTCCGCCCACGAAAGTGACACGTGATGTATTGTCACTTCTGTTTGGATGTTTTCGGTGAAACCCTTCTTCTATTGGTCCAAAGTCCCCCTTCACGTGGTGTACTTTGAAACCGGCCTGGAACCTTACTGTCGGCTAGATCAAGGAAGTTCAGAGGTTGACTTCCCTTAGGACATCAGCGCTCAGGTGTCCACCCTGGGATACTTTCCCACGAGAAACTGCTTGACCGTTGAAACATCACTCGTTCCCGACGGGAAATGGGTCTTTGATAAACATCGCCGCAAATGCCACAAATCTAAATGCCAAATAAATCATCAGGCTCCTCATCTAGTATGGGAATTGAAGCTTCTGCAATTTTTTGCAAAGAGTCATCAAGGAGTGCAATATGTGCTATACTTGCATACCATCAAATGGAAATTGGAAAACATTCTTACATCTGACATCGTTGAACATCTACGGAAAAGATAAACACATAAAAATAGAAGAATGTATCAACCATATTTACAAGCGTTTAAGAACTGATTTACGCAGCAACGTGAAAGAGTGGCGAAGCAAAGGTGTTTGTATTGGAGGTAAAAAGTTTTCTTAAAAGAATTCACAATAGTTAAGTTAACTAACTTTTACAGAAAAAACCATTAAGAATAATTGCGATGACATAGAAAAAATGAAGTGCAATATACGACACACTTTATCATTGTTCCTCCACAGACACCAAACCGAAAAACAACAAATGTCCAAATGGCAAACTTTCTCGATGTTTTTACAAACGAGCTTTGGCAAATAGTGAATTCTCCAAAAGTAATTTAGTTATGAAGACAAAATTAACTGAGGTTGTTGTTGCAAAGATTCCCCCTGTTTACCAGCTATTAGCAAACAGCGAGATGCTGTACCGGTGTAATTCAGATAAAAGTCAAAATGAATGTTTGTACAGTGTTAAATGTAGTCACTGACAAAAGGAAAGTTTCCAGTCAAAGAAAAGATTGAAAATATCTTTTGTAACAGCAGTAAGTGAATTAAATTTTGGATCTCTATTTACTATGAAAAATGTGCATCAGAACACTTCATTACCCTCTATGGAAATCTGTGAAATGAGAGATGATCGTAGATTTAATAAAATCAAAACTTTTCAAACTGCAAAAGATAAAAGAACTATGAAGGGAAATTCTCTAATAAAATGGAAAACAAAAATAAGAAATTTGAAGGATTATTATATTGTGCTGATAAATTTTAAGTTAATGGATATTTTATATATACCACGGTATATGTGTTTTTAAATATCAGCTTTGCGGATGCATATTGCTTGGATTATTGAATTTATAACTAAATATAATAAATTTTAAAATATTTATTAGATTTCTGCTATAATAATATCTTATATGTTTGATTTTCATGTAAAGGTAAGTGATTATGTAAAATTTTGCTTCATTTTTACATTTTACACAAATAAATGTTTAAAATGTGTTTTCTCAGTTCGTAAATGTGCTCTTTTCATTATTACGTAAAATGCTCCTTGTGTTTCCTATTCATCGTATCTCTTTAAAATTTTCACAAATTATAAAAAAAATTATATAATTCACAAATGTGTAGATTTGTTTTCTAAATTCTTTAAGGGGTCCAGCATATAAATTTTTAAAAAAAATTATCAGTTTTCTATATATTTCTTAAAAGTTCAAAAACTTTTGTTTAAAGTGATGTATGGTATGAAGAAATACAATAATTGGAAGTATTTTTATTTATTTTTTAAATGAAGCTACTCCTTAACGCGCAGTGAGTGAGCACTGTTGGGGCCCCTGTGTTTCCATATGATAATCAAGTGGAAAAATTAGAGCATATAGCACATATCCAAAAGTTTATGGGTACACGTCTTTTTGAACAGGGAAAAAAATTGTGTTGATAAAAGCCCAAGTGGTTGTAACCGACTCGCTTACATTTTAATATCAAATATTCAAAGTTATTTTAGTTTGGATATTAGAAATAATATCAATTTATTCTCATCTTCTGTCTTCAAACGAGAGCCCTCAACATAGACTGTGTTCTGCGGGTATAAATTCTTGGTGCAAGTTTCAAAAGACAGAAGCTGAATGTAACGAAATGAATTATGATAATAAACACATACACACGTGCTATATACCATAATGAATTAATTGAAGACAATTATTAGAGGCTTAGGTGATCCTATGTTATTAATAAAGTTTACATTAAAAGACTAAGAACACAAATGAGTCAGTTCATAACACCATAAGGACAATGATTCCAAAATTTACATATGTGGTATTAAAAACTCAAAAATTAGGGGTAAACATGGCTAATGCACAGATCAATATTAGTCATGTAAGCCTAATTAATGATCTCAATACATTGTGACATTGAACCAAGTTATAAATGTGTGCCATACTTCAAAAAGTTTGATGCACGTGGGATTCTTGCAGCCTAAGGAATGCATCTTGAGATCCTAAAAAAAAGGTTAAAAACAATGAAAAAAAATGAGAAGAGTCTTTTGTTGGAGCAGAGTGTAAAAAACGATGCTTTTTTGCATTTGGAAAGTACTAAAAAAATTAAAAACTCAAAAATTAAAACTTTTTACTTTAAAGCCTGTTTTCTCGAAATTTAATATTTTTCACAATTTATGTACCTTTTTTTCTTAAAGACTACTTATTATATAATCCTCAAATTTTCAGTGGACTTACTTTTAACAGGTTTACATATTTTAATGGAGGGAATTAGATATATGTAGCAAATTTTTTTTTTTTAGATAAGGCATTTTTAAACTAAATTTGATTGGGAAAAATTGGTCATCCTTTAAAACATTGATATTTTTTCTAACTTTTAATAAAAAGACAAAGCCCTCCGTTCAAGTTTTATTGTTAGTACACATTGTAAAAACTTTATCCATTAGAAGTAAGTAGTTTCTGAGAAAAAGGTACATACACATACGCAATTTAAATTGGACTCCTGTAGAAATGCCGGACCTCCTTAACGGATCATATTTTACGTTGTTTTGATTACCTTGAATGTGTATGTTAATTGTTGAAATATTTCATTTAGTATAGAAAATTTATCTCTTTTTCATAAAATTTTATTCTGAATTTAATATCCATGCACACGTTCACATTTATTTTTAGTTCATATTTATATAACAAAAATTATGAGCATATCTTATAAAAATAATGCACAAAGAGCATTTTTAAAAAAAGTTTAAAAACTTAATTTTTTTTAAAAATTAATTCAGAAATCTCACTTCAATATTCGCAAATGTACATAAGGAATATATAATGTATACTTTTGGAGTGTATTCATACAGTATATTTAGAAAATTTTCATTTTTTAAACACAATTTGAAAAATTTAATTTATAGGAAAACTGTAGTTTTTCTTTGCAAACTTACCTCATCAAAACTTTTGCCCCCAATTTTTTTTTTTAATATTTTCTCCTTTCTTTATTTTTAATCTTTTTTTCAAAATTTGTTTTAGGATTGTGAAAAAAATGCGCATATTTTCTACATTAGATTCTTCATATCCAAACATTTCGTGGCATTTACATCATATATTCAACAGATTCTCCTCCAGCTATTCTCAACCTGCGGCCCGTGGGCTGCATGTGGTCCATTGGGCGTTTATGAAGCTCCCGGTCATGACCTATTGCTGTCAGAAATTCAATAATATGAAAAAAAAATATAACAAGGTATTAAAAATTATTGTTGTTGTCAAGAAAAATTTTCCTTATGACATTCTTGTTTATTGATATTTTTATCAATATATAAAGCTTCCTCACATTATGTTTATCAAATAATATTTTTAAGCACATTTTTATGTTATCATTAACATAAAAATGTGCCCATCCTCCGTGCAATAAGATTCTTTAATTAACTTTTTTGTTTTCACGCCAGATACATAAATGTTATTTTGTGCTAAAAATTTGAAGGTGTTTGAGTCGCAATCACTCAGTGAGGAAAGAAATCTCATTTGGGATTCATCCAGATAATTAAGGGAGCGTGTATCGCGATGGCTCCAGATGTTCCATTAAAATTCTTATCATACACATCAACCTGTCTATTTTGTCATTTGCATTACTCCCATAAATCCCTCACAATTCTGTTAGATTTTAACAATACTTTCCTTAAGGACATGCTCGAAAAAAAAATGACAAAATGTAGAAAAAACCTGTGTTTAAGACACATATATATTTTAAAATTTCCAATAGAGCTTAGATATTTTTATGTTCTTAATACAGATAATTTAATTATGTTATAACACTACGAACATAACTTTTTAGTTCAAAAGGTTTCTTTTCCTACTTAATTTAAGTAATATATAATTTTTGTGAGCTCATAATACATACTTATGCTTAGGTACCATTTCTTAAAAAAGTATCGTTTTTTTATGCACAATATTTTAACACATAATTGAAACAATGCATAAAATACAGTTAACTTATTTTTTTTAGAAAAATTTCTGTATAGTTTCCTTAAAAAATTTTAAAACTTTCAAATTTGAATTTTTTTTTTTTTTGCTTTTTTATGCATAAAACCATTTTTAAAAAAATAAGGCACTATTTTAATAGAAAAAAATTAGGTTCTCTTTATTCATGGGCATATTGTATAGAAGTATAAAAAATCTAAAATCATATAGTGCAATAGTTATTTTTTTAAATGTACCTAAATGCAAAAAAATATGCTCTTGAGAAAAAGTGAAAAAAATTTTTTAAAAAATAAAAATTTTATCACATATTATACTAGCGTTTCTCAAACTGTAGGGCACGCCTCCCTGGGGGGGGGGGTTGCCAGCATATCGAAAATGATATATTTTTAAAAAATAACTGGAAAGAGGTAAAACAAAATACATTTCTGATATAATAAAAACAACGCATTTACGCAGATCTAATTTACGGCGATATACGTCATCAAAAATAAACGCTCCAATCTTTCATCCTAAAACCAAATAAAAAATTGTTTGACTTGCTGTAATCCCATGATGAGATATTTTTTATTACGTTCCTTTTTTAAGTTAAACTACGGCGCTTTCTGAGAAAAATCATAAATCAGATTCAAAATAAAAAAAATAGGAAGATAAAAAATCCATCACTGTGATTTCTTTATTGAAATACTGTCCATTCACTATTCAGCCGTAGGAAGAAAATGAAGACTTAATTCACTATTCAGCTCTGATCAAGCAAGGCAAGAACCTGCTGAAAAAACGCGTATTTGTCATGATAGCGAAAGTTAGTGTGAGAAAAGTAATGAACATGGAACGAAAGGAAAATTTTCAAGTACTTCCTAAGGAGCTTCATCAACAAATATATGAAGCAATAAGTGCATCACAAGACA
>BMAO01016003.1:0-18035 GCA_019973975.1 Trichonephila clavata
CATTATATATGCATCTAGGGCCTGTAGTAAAATCTTTTGGGGTTACAAATGTAAATAAAAATTCCAGAGCTAGTTGAACATCCATTGAAGAAATTGCGTTATTTTACAACACCGTTCCCAAATACTAGACCATAATTTAAAAACTATTCTTGTTGTCATCATTATTTTACTAACCGCCCAAGAAAACATTATGAGAAAAATGGTATAATGTTTGAAAGATATTTATCTGTAGTATTTTGAGTTACCGTTTTTGAAGTTTTCAAATATACGAAAAAATTGATTTTGAGAAAAATGCATTTTTAGTACTACTGATCACATATTCTTTATATTTACACAATTACTTACTTGAAATTCACTAGTTTTATAGCTTAAACCTTCTGTTTGTTTATTTTTTAATTTTTGGCTAATCTATTTTTTTTCCTGACAACTTTTGCCACTGACAGAAAATGTCGTTTAAACTCTGTTTCTCAAATTTCATCAAGTTCTGCAAAACTTTTTAATGTTAATACACCAGTAGTCACACGGAAATTTTTCAATATATCTAAGAATTCCTGTCATATTCATAACCCAAACGTAGAATCTCATACAACACTAACTTTTTTTTCAACAGGTCAACATAATAACGAAATCATATGGAAATCCTAAGTTAAAAACAATTATTTTTTCATTATTTTCTGGAACATATGTAGATTTCAAGGAATTAATTAGCTTTTTGATTCACCCACAGTTGGATTATTTAAATTGGTACTAATTGTTTCGTTCTCAGAAACTGAAACTTTATTACGGTACCTATTTGCTTTGTACTGACGATTATAGAAATAACTTTTGCTTTTGTTATTTCCCATAATTATTAAAAAAAATAGTACGAGCTAATAATTCACTGATATTCTATCAAATAAAGCAAATAACTTTGGTTTTGCAACTGAACATATTTTTTTATCGAATCAAGTTGAATGTAAAAAAAAAAATAATAAGCAAGGATACTGCTAGATTTACTTTTCAGATATTCTCAAAATGCGTAATTATTTTTTATATTAAATCAAAAATTATTTAAATTAATATTTAAAAAAAATATGGTAGTTAAATTCTGTTTGACGAGATTAATATCATTTAAACATTGTTTCTGGTTATTTAATTATACACTTCTGGTTTTTCGCGCCTATCTTGCTTTAATATATTGGCTTGTAAGCAACGTAGAAACAATATAGGAACACTTTTATAGAGCTAAATAATTGCTATTTTATTTAAAATCAAAAACTGATTCTTGAAGGTTTTTTTTGTAAAAGTTGATTAACGTATTCGTATATCTTAAATATATGATTCATATATGAAATTTATCAAGTATTATTTTAAATGAAAAAAATTCACATTTTCTTACAAAATTTGGTAATAGTAAATGTTATATATAAAAAAATGGTAAATGGTGTAAACTGTAAATGGTGAATTCAAGGTATGTTTCTGTTGTAAGGCAATTTATCCATAGGAATACAAATTTTTCATATATTTATTGAGGATGTTTCTTAGCTAATGATGCTCATAACAAGGAAATGCTTTACGTAATAACTAAAGCGTATAAAGTACCAAACACTGAAAAATTACTTTTTCCTGGCGCTAATGATACTCATAAGAAGGAAATGTTTCATGTGTGATAACTATAGCGATATGCGGATTAAGCTTTTGGTCATTTAAAATATTTTTTGTCTTACGTTTTGATGGATTTTTGCATGCAAAAAATGCGCACATATTTTAATATTTTAAATTTCGTGAAAGTTATGAATAGGACATTGCATGCAGTTTAATATTTATTTTTATCTATTTACATTTTTATTTTTTACACTGATTTTCTATTTTTTTTACTGCAAGTTAACGCAATAAATGCAATAAATATCCTTTCTAACTTAAACTAAAAGAAAAGCATAATTTTTGTTTATTTCATTTCGTTTTAGATATATCATAATGAGTATCATTTAAGTCTAAAATGATGCATCTTTGAAGAGGAAATCCATGAAGTCTCTTGTGTTGTTTCGAATTGCGACGTTAATAAGTGCTCAGTCAATTCAATCAATTTCAAATCCACTTAACTCATGGATCACGGAAATTGCTCAAATTTAGAAAAGTCATTTTCCAGTGTTCACCTCTGCATATCAATACATTTATCTATCTCCATATCTTTCTATCAATCTATTTAAATCTATATCTATCCATCTATGCAAAAAAATTTTAAAAAATCCTGAATTTTTCAAAAAATTAATGAATGAACTATTAAATGGAAATTGGCAGCGAAAATAGTTACAAAGTATAATTAAAAAAGTGATTATATAAAAATTAACAGTACTTTCTAGTTGCCATGATTTAAGATCTGAAAGCAGGATAATCCAAAAGTGATGTAGCAAGATGACACAACTGAAAGATTTAATGTGAGGTATGATTGTTCCTGATAGCAATGTAACTCTCATAAAGGTCTCTCGTGATGTTCAAAAGACTGAGCATGATGTTTTGGGTCAATAAACACCTTTTCAATACCCAAACTCTTCTTTTCTCCATGACTGTCTAAAAAGACAGGGCTAGGAGACTCCATTTCTCTTACAAGGGAATCCCAAATATGCTCTGTGGTATTCAAGTCTAAAAATCTAGGTGCACACACCATTCTTTTGCAGTTATGCTTTCTTATGATCTGGAATGAGTAGGATGCATACTATTTTTCACCTGGCATAAGGCTGTACCTCATTTAGCTTTCGATGAACAGCAAAAATAGTAAAGAGCTTATTTGCAAGTTTAGTCATTCACTCTTTTGTGACTGGGAAGTAAAGTTACATGCGTCTGTTGTATTCCTCAGGCTACACATGTTTCCTAGTGGTGATAAATGTGTCACAGTGATCGCCGTTATCTATAGAAAGCCATGGAAAACTCTGACTCCTGTGGGTCCAATCCCGAGACACCTGGAGAGAGCCGAGGCTGTTGCCAGCTTTCGCCTAACCTCCGGACATGACTTTTTGGGAGTATACCTCTACTGGCTTGGCCTGGCCTCTGAAGAGGCCTGCCAGAATGGATGGTCACCACCTGCTCCATTGCAATTGCACTCGATGAATACTCGACTGACGATATCGTCAGTCGATACTAGGAAACTCGGTCAAGAAGCCAAGCACCGGCGGTGGATAAACAAAATACTTTTGTGACTTACAGTTAAAGCCAAGTTTCTGGTCTGGTCAGCTTCTGGCAGCTCTTGTGCGCCCTTTAACGAGACCTTTTGATATTGCTTCAGTTTGATAGAACTAGTTCAATGATCTGTAAATTTAGTTTCAAACTATATTGAACCATCTTACTGCTTCCACTTAAGATTAACCTGCCTCCCTTCTCCCAAATTACCTCCATTGTAATCCATTATCCACCCTTTGTATTTGAGTCATTGTTTGCAAAAAAGTTCCAAAAATAATCATAAGTCTTCATAGACATGAGCAGAATTAAATCTGCAAAGAGTTGTGTCAGAAGTATCTGCATTAAAAGTTTTTTAATGTGCGGAAAACAAAAGAGAAAATTCAAATTAAATTGAATATTTGAGAAGAAAATTTCTTTCCTTTGTTTTGTTTATCAATATTCACTAAAAACGGTTCCTAGTCTTAGAAAAATCCATGACAATATGTTTGTTCTTTACTTTTTGCACACCAGAGTATATAGATATAAATTCCTTTACACACGATATTCTTTAAGGATTGTTCGTTTATTCATGGAGGTGTGCATGGCAGACTTAAAAACAGTGTACATATTCAATTGTGCAAAAAATTGTACCTCAGTTAGTATGAAGTTTCCTGTAATAAATACATTCCAAAAATTTCCCTGATAATTCCACAGTATGTGGAAAAAAGAGAATAGAGCTTAATTTATATAAATACTCAAAGCGGTAATTTTCTATATAAAGTAATAATTAATATATTTTTTCGATTGTTAGTAATTGACATACATAAAATTTGATAAAAAAACTTAAATTCTTTTTTATTTATAGCGTAAAAAAGAATGTAATAAAACGCAAAATTTTGATATCACGGCAAAAAGTAATTAAAATTCAGGTTGCCAGTTTTTGAAGATAGTTCTATTACAAATGTTTACGGCGTCATAAGTACCTTTGTATTATATAACATTCCGATAAGTAAGAATTAAAAAATCAAATACTGGTTTACCTGTAGATAAAAAGTAACCAAAAAAAGTTAGTATTATATCTTTTAGCAGAGTTTAGCAGTTTTAGTTAATGGAAATGGAAAATCATTGCTTGTTGATGTAGCTCATATTATTTTATGAAAAAAAAAAATTTTAGTACTTTTTTGGAGTACAAAAAAACACCAGGAAAAGTCTGAAAATCATAATCGGGATGAAGCGAAACATAAATAACGAAGAAAAAAAAACAAATTTAAGCATGACTTGCCGTTTTATCGGCACCATTACATTGCGATGTTAAATTCTAGGCATCTCCAATATTTATAACATTCAAGTCTTTTTTTCAAAATTTTCAATGCAAGTTCTTACAGAATTTTCTAACATTTTTAGTGCCTTAATCCGTCTATTCACATTTTTTTTTTTTTTTGTCTTGTAAACGTATTGCGAACTGAGAACTGAATTCCTGAAGCTAATAAAAACTCACATAAAACCCTATTACACCTTTCGCTCAATAGTAGTTTTATGATTTCATGTGAATTTGCTTTATTCTTTACTCTGTTACTGTTCAGCTTTCATTACATATTTTACGAGGCATTCCTTCAGTACTTGAAGAGTCGTAACTTTCTTTTCCGACTTGCAGGAAAATATTCGAAATATTTTTATTGATTTAAAGAGCGGCAAAGAGATTAAGTAATTTTTTTTTATATCCATGGCTTGGAATGTTGTAAACATAATAGAACTATTTTTTGGATTTATCGGAAAAGTTTTCAAAACGAAATTTGATCGAATTCCTCTTATCTATAAAACTACTGCTTTTTGCGTGAGTTTGATCTATTTATTTGATCTCAAAATAATAATGTTCTGTTAATAAATATCCATTATCTTTTTGTATGAAGGAATATATAAAAAAGAAAAGTAATATGTTTGCGTTTTTTATATAAAACATTAATACCAAATATAGAAACAATAAAAACATGTACCGTTACTCCAAAATAACCTTTTAATAGCTGAGGTTTTTTAGTAAAAATTAAAAAGAAATAAATAATTGTAGAGAGTGTGTATTACATAATTCTGGCATTCATAATTGAGAATTACACAAATAATTTAAAGAAAATAGTAAATTAAAAAAAAATGTAAAGGAAATATCTTGATCACGCAGAAGGCGTTAGTAAATGGATACCTTCTTTAAGCTTTTTCACTAATTTGTTTCAAGATTAATATTTTCAAGAGCTTAAAAACTTAACAACATAACAATAACTTAATAAAAACATAACAATAACAATAACATTAGTGCTTATTTCACTTACAATCTGCGCTGCAAACTGAAATTATAATCAAGAAGTTGCCCAGAGGAATACTTTGTCTAAGAACTTTTGCAACGATGTTCATAATAACTAAACATGTCCATTTTTGTAAATTTTGTCCCTTTTTGTCTACACGCGATTGAAATTTTAAAATGGAATGGATTTTTGGTAACGATACAATGTTCCCAATTCGAGTGATCATAACTAAAATAAAACAACTGTTCCCTGGCCAACCCAGTTGGGAATGGAAATAAAACTTGCAGTCAAATCTAGAATTTATGAAGTCTCCATCTTAACCTCAAATTTTATGTGTCGTTTATCTGTTCTTTGTTCTATGGGCACAAGTTGTGCGTTAGCAGGCCTTTTTGGTGCGGTGTGAATGGCATGGCACAGGAAATCCGTTGTTCATAAGAAGTTCGCAGCAACCTCAACAACAAGAATTATTCCTTAAACGATCCTCGCGAATACTAGCATGATGATAATATAAGCAAAATATATACAGCATTCAAAATTTATTTAAATGAAATAAATATTAATTCTATTACTAAATTTCCTAGCAATAAAAATAACTGTTGCTATTTTATTGGGGGGAGGGGAGTTAATAGTATACTATTTAATCATTCAATGTCTAAAAACAGCTAGTGACTGTTACATACAATACGAGACACTTGGATTGTAACACCAAGACGAGGCCAGAAGGTAAAGGAACTCCAAATAAAGAAAGAGTAAAGTAAAATAACCACAATAAAAATGGCATTCACAACGCAGAGCGAGAACATCCTTTCAATAAGTTGTAAGTCCACAGTGGACAGCAATATATGAAGCTTTACTTATAGGTACAATGAAACTACAAATAATGTCTTGAGAGATGACTATTTAGTCCCTGTCAACTCTTTACGACAATTCGTCTTTTAAATGGGGCGATGGCAGGACATCAAAACGGCAATTAATCACGCACCAGAAGCGTTCGATTAGTGAGATATAATGGGAGAATGGCAGCCAGGGAAGCAGTTTTACACCTTTGCATAGTACATTGACTCATGCATAAAGTGTGTTCGGTTGGATATTTTCTTGCTAGTGAAGGACATTGGACACTAGTCTCCCAAACGAAGCGAAGTGTCACTCAAAGGAAATTATCCATGTAACTATAGGATATAATTGTGCTCTGAATAAGGAACCAAAGATGCTGTCGTACGCATAGGCGTCCCTAAACAAGATGCTTAGTTGTGACCGGGTGGAATGTTCCAAAAATGCTTCCGGATTACATCTGTTATCACGTTGGTGTTACATTTATCCATAGTGACTATTTCAGGGCAAACAAAAGTGTGATTTGTCTAAGAACAAGACCGAGAGCCATTCCATCTCCCCCGTTACTATAGCGTTGCACCATCGCAAATAGAGTTGTCTATGCTGTGGGGAATATGATAGTCTTAATAAAAGACACCATGAGTAAAGGTGCTTCACTAGCCTTCAACCACTAATTACCATGAGTACCACTAGCCTTCAACCACTAACTACCATGAGTACTACTAGCCTTCAATCACTAACTACCATGAGTACTAGTAGCTTTCAACCACTAACTACCATGAGTAACACTAGTCTTCAATCACTAACTACCATGAGTACTACTAGCTTTCAACCACTAACTACCATGAGTACCACTAGCCTTCAATCACTAACTACCATAAGTACCACTAGCCTTCAATCACTAATTACCATGAGTACCACTACCTTCAATTACTAACTACCATGAGTACCACTAGCCTTTAATCAATGGATAATGGTCGATGTAGGAACAGTAAGGGTGTACTGCAGTTGCTAAGAAGAAGCGTCCAAATTGGCTTACAGGCTATTGGCTTGTCGGAGGACACGTTGAACTATGTGTGCTGACGTCGCTGTGGTCACAACAGTACCCCTCAAATTAGTCCCGCGTCCTTTTTCCAATCATCTTCGCCCTAGCCAGTGGAATAACTAAATGGGTGTCAGTTAACTGTTAATGTTTAAAGCACAACTTACTCTTCTTAGTTTAATCACCGAGCCACCTGTAAAATTTTTTCTCTTCTGGAACTGCTTCCTTTGATTTGGCTTGGCATTTTCTTCTTCAAACGTATCCTTTTAGACAAAAAAAATCAACCTTGATTTCTCTGATAGAAATAATGACACTGATTTTGCCCATTCTGCAGGTTCCTTCCTTATATCTAGTTCAATGTGTGTCTGAGAGCTGCTCATATCATATATTTTACATTATTCGGTGAGATTTACCAAATTTGAAATTAGTGTTTTTTCTTGCCACACTATACTCTGTCGTTGCCTTTGTGGAGGCACATAATGTATATTTGGTGATTAGAATCCAATATTCATATTTTTCCAATATATACGGAAATTCTAAAATAACAGAACAAGTTTAGTGATAAAACATTTCGAAGTATATATTCACACTTGAATTTTTAATTTTATTACTCATCTTCTCACGCTAATTTCTTATTGTTTTGGGGGAAAAACCCTCAACAATTAATGTTTCAACTAGGTAAAGAAATTTGTTTACTGTTCTATGGTACAGAAGAAAAATAGATGGAACTTAATTAAAATGGCATAGAATTTGAATTAGTTTTGTGGCGACTGGCTCTGCAGCATTTAAAAGTATTTATTTTATATTGTACCTGACAACCCCGCTTGTTCTGTTTCGAGCAGTGAGTTGTTTGAGACTATGAGCTTCAAGTGGGTCTTGCCGTTCTCGAAAATAATAAATGTGTGTGTTTTGTATTATCCCCTTGTGCTAACTGAAACGCAAAATACACTAAAATTAATAGACCAAATTACTACCATAATTTTTAATGTAGGTCAAAAAGTAATAATTTAACTTTAACTATTCCTTTTCTCAAACCTATATTGTTTTTTATTGGGATGCAATAAAGTGTGTGTACCGTTGAAAGATGGAACTTTTGTGGTAAATTTCTATCTGATTCCATCTTTTGTACTCCATTCTTGTGTTTATTTTATTGAATCTCCTGTGGGGTTTCAACTTTTAAAAACATTTAAAAATACTTTCCGACATATGAAAAAATCAAGTAAAATACTTCTGCTTTAGGAAACATCTTATTGCCTTCAAATAAATATGTAAATTTCCATAGGATTAAGCTTACGCTTAAACGGCTTATAGTCCTGAACTTAAAAGTCTTGTGATAGTTTGACCATGGATACAAACATCGAAAATAGTAACATCACCAAATCTCTAAAAAGTATGGGAGCGACGAGTTCAAAAAAAGTATTTTGGTAGTACTTCAGGCTTTTTCTATAAAGCAACACGTAGACAATAAAGAATTCTTTACGAAATTTTAGGATATTCACTAAATTTTACGTTTTTTTGTTTGCTTAAGGTTACGAAATCGCATTGAATGTAATTAATATTATTTTAAAAATAAAAAATGATTATAACTACAGTTGCCCAATTTTACAGAAAGGTTTTCAAGAAAATAGCAACAAAAAAATATCACATTTCTATTCAGTAAGGCATTATAATATAATTATGAGCTTAAATTTTTCAGGTATTTCATTCAGTAGGTAAGACAATTATGACTGAAATTTAAATTTTAAGTTGAGAAACCTGAACATTATTTTTCATTTTCAAAAGATTATATCAGATTATTTTTTAACTTCTATTTTTTATTTAAATTTGTGATTCAGTAAAAATATAGGCGGATAACAAGAGTGTTACCATTTAGATGGAGAGAGAGAGAGAGAGAGAGTGAACTAATAAAAGAAATAATAGATTTCTCTTACACAACAAACTATCCTCACTTGTAAATTCTAATTACATTTTCAGAGTTGCAATTTGTTTACACAAGAAGAAATTGCTTACACGAGCAAAAGTATTTATTTTATGTTTGTCTTAATGGATGTGAAATAATAAATATGTATAAATTCGATTGTTCGTGTATAAAACAAAACAGAAGCTTCATAAAAATGCCATACTTTTTTATATATAAATTGCATTTCTCTTTTAAAAAACCTATTCAGAATTCAGTAATAAAAAAAGCTTGCCATAAACTAAATTATCTTATTGATAAATTGGTTCGAATTTTTTTTCCATCATTCGTTCAAGATTATTTTAATTTTTATCCTGAAGCAAAAACCGTAAATACTTCTATTAGCAGCGTCGAAGTAAAAAACATAAACATCCTGTTTTCCTCTTCTTGTAAAAGGAATCGAAAATCGTTGTCACCATAAAAGAAGTGAAATGAAGCTTTCAATAAAATTGGTTCTCTTGAAGTGGAAAAGTAAATTAAATTCTTCCAGATCCCATTGAAGTGAAGTGAATTGGATTACGGAGATTTCCGAAAGAATTTGTTGAAGTGGAAATTAAACTATCGAACATTGGTGACGGACCAAACTTATCGATTATCATTTTTCTTGCTGGGCTTATGAATCTGTTACGAAGTTTTGTCGCGTGGTGCCATTTCTAAATATGCACAATTAATGCTTTAAGTTTTGTATTGACTAGGACTGATCTTTCAAAAGGTGAATGAATGCTTCCTAGTTAAAGGGTTAATAGAATCAATACCGTGCAAAGTCTTTTTGAAAGTTATTCATCATTAATAAAAGCGAATAAAAGTACTAAAATTAATTAATAGAAAACAAAACCTATATTTATATTTTAGCTCTATGTTTTTGCATTTTGCGATGAGCCAGGTTTGAGGTGAGTGACTGCGTGTGGAACCATGATTTTAAAAAGCGAAGAAATGAATAATCATTTGATATTTAGTGTCAGTTGAACTAGGATATACATATAAAATTGTTTTGAGAATATTATTACGATAAAAAAATATTTCAATGCAAATTATTGGCAAAAACTGAAGTTAGAATAACATATTTTCAAAACATTCTCCTTTTAAGGTAAATGTTTCTGAAATGATAATAATTTGCCTATATATATCTGGGACTTCAATACAGAGTTTGAACTAGTATTTTTTTTTTAAAAAATCATATTATTTAGAAATTTACAATTAATTGAAATAATAACCGGTATTTTTCCTTACATTTCTCTATCCTGATATATTCAAATATGAATAAATCCACTCCCTAAATAATGTATTTCAAAAAATCCTATTTTTGGCTATGTACAGATAGCCAAAGTATTTTAGTTGTATATAGGCAAAGTATTATTATTATAGAAGTATGCTTCATAACGAAAGAGAATATATGTCGATTATAAATGTCACTTTTTTTTCTTCGTTTTTCATTAAAATTTGCATTTAAATAATTTTTTATTATAATAATATTTTTAAAACATTTTATACGCATTTTATAATGAAAAAATGACAATAAATATCAAACAAGTTATTCATTTATAAGCTTTTGCAAAATCACGGTTCTGCGGATGTAATCAGTCACCATAATATTAACCCTTCTACCGAAGGTGTTTAGAAGTACCACTCACTTTAAAGTTTCATACAATAACCATTTTTACGAATACTGATGACACTTAGTAGAAATATTCTTTTAAATCTACTTTTTCAAGATATAGGGCAGCACGGGTTCTATGTTGAGTATTTTAGCGGGGCAGGCGAATAGTTTTAAAGCAGCCGACTGGGTGGCGTAGTTGGTTTGTCACTGGCCTTCTTGCACCCAAGGTTGTGGGTTGGACCCGGCCCACGTCGGTGGATTGTCGTGAAGCAGAAAATCGACATGCGGTCATGTCGTATGATTATGCGGCATGTAAAAAATTCATTGAAGTGCCCGTTTGGCTTGGGTGCTCTCGGCAAAATTAAATTCTTAAGTCAGAACTCAGGTGTCTCATTTGGGGAGGAAACAGGGCGTCAAAATTATTTGCTGTAATTGGTATCGCCTATACGGTGCCACACTAAAAAGTGATACCAGCTCCTGGGGAATGAACTAGGTCTGCAAAGGAAAAAAAATACCAATACGCAGCCCCATTGGAAGAAAAAATTTTTATAGCAGATGTTGCGTTTTCAGCTGACATTATAATCGGATTGCGAACATTGTCATTTTTGTTCCGAAAAGTAGTTAAAGTCAAAAGGTAAGTGTCTTATTTTTTATATGTTAAGAAAGATCTTAGAAAACGATTTGACTATTTGTTTTAAGATTTAACAGTTGAAAAACTTTGTGGTATTTATAAGTACCGACTGGATTATAAGCACACTGGGTGTTGGAGCAAGAACTTGTTTTCTTTTTTTTCCCGTCTGTGTGGCTTATTGTTGTTTTGTAGAGTCATCACTATAGGGCAATATACTAATGCTTTTTTTCGGCATTTCTTTTAGCTAAACTTATTTATTTTGCTTTTGTATTGTTTTATTTTAACGTTTTCAAAAATTTTGTACTTTGAATCTGAACTAGTTTTTTTTTTGTCACACAGTTAAATGAATATCTATTCCTTTTTCAAAAATTAACAACAGTTTAACTTCTTTATGTGTAACTGAAATTTAACAATAATAGGAGATTTCAAAGTGCTATTATTATTATCATTACTTCATTTTCTTAGAATATCTGGAAAAATAAATTCTGTCTTCAAGAGACTTTGGATTTATTTTAGAATATACTATCTGAAACCAATGGTGTACTAACAGATGATTTTTCAGACGGAGAAGTCTCAGCAAATTATGTGCTGGAATTTTCATTAGATTCTTTGGATGACGATCAAGAGACTGAACTCAAGATGTAGTTGTTCATGTTAAGAAAATACAGCCTTTCTTACCCCAGGATGTAATACTTTAAAACACATTCAATTGAAACCTCACTCAAAATGCACAACGTGTAGTGAATTTTTGTGTATTAATGAAAGAAAACTGTTTCTCTGTAAATATCATCAAATTAAGTTTATGTGTAAAAGCTGTTCTTATGTGTAAAAAAAAGTAAATAAATTTTAAAATTTAATGATCTTTAAAAATAAATATTTTGTGCTGTAAAATATTAGTGTTCTCTGGTTATTTATCATTTTTCAGAGTTAAAAACTGGTTTAAAATGTCATTTGGTCTTTTCGTGTTAAGAGAATATTTGAGACCTTTGTGGACTGGTGGTACTTTAAATTACAATTTAATTAATTAGCTCTAACTAGTTAAATTTCCCAAAGATGAATATTTTATTTATGTGTATCCCTTAATTTCAAAGCAGTGATTCAAAATATATATATATTGCGTGAAAAAATTTGCAGTAAATCATAATTCGGTAAATAAAGGGTTAGTAGAACATTTTTTTTTTTTAAAAATAGGAAAACTTATTGTTTACCACTGAAAGACTTAACATTAACTATAAATGTGAATAATTATTCTTTCAAGTCGGTAAACAAGAAATTTTTAAACAACAAAATTTAAATAAGTGGTGCTTATCATAATGATGTTGTGGAATTGCTTTTTAGACAACAGCGTACCCTTTCTCGAAAAAAATTTTCTGGAAACAGTTACAGTGAAATAATTCATGTTTTATATTCAGATTATAGTATTAAGTTGATTCTAAAAATAAAAAGTCAATTTAACGAGCCATTATCTAACAATTTTAAAATTTAAGAACTTTTAATTTTTTTAAACTTTTATAAAATGCTCAATTTTTAAAACGTTTTAATCATTTTAAAGGATTTATGTTTATTAGATTATTGTGAACAAAAGTTACTATGGATTTGAAAATTTGCTCTACTTTCGTTTTTTAATAATTATTTGTGAAACCTGGAAAATACACAAAGATTTTTTAAAATATTAAATTTAGCATTTTTAAAAAATATAACTAGAAATCTCAGTCCTAAATCCATACTAACTACCGTATTTCTATAAAGAACATACTCTTAGGAGTATTTACAAAACATTTCAAAACTCTATTTTTAACAGAAAAAACTTTAGGGATTAGAAAACACTTCTATCTTCAAAATTAAAAGTCTGAGAAAAACGTATTTAAAATTTGTAAAGGCTTAAAACTAAAACTTAAAATGCTATTAAAGCTATAAATTTAACATTTTATTTTCCAATGTATGTTCTGCAAAAAACACTACTTTAATTAAATATGACTGCGAAAACATTTTTTTTAAAGTATTTTGTAGCATAATATTGATAGCATTTGTTACGACGACTGATTATTCAGCTTAATCCGTACCCAATATTTTCACAAACGTTTTGAAACACAGAGCATTTATGTACAAAATTATAACGATACTAACTTATAAGCTAAAAATCATAAGGTTTGTATATAAAATTAGTTTTTTCAGTTTTAAATTGGGGCAATTTAGCTAATTTGAATTTTTGTTGTACGACTTACAATACTAAATATTGTATACTATAATATGTTTACTATAATGTAGTTTTGTGCATCATGGAAGCATCCAATTCTATCTGCAATACTTGAATTCAGAATACTTGTATTAGAAGTCTAATTGCAGTATCATCTGGGGGCTGATTTTTAGATACATCATTTTCAATAGTATTCCATCTCTTTAAAATGTTGTTTCTCCTAGCAACATGAGAACGTTTCAGCCAAGGCGATTTCTCTACATGAACAAAATTAATGATAAAGCTTCTAAGTTATGTAAACTATTTTTTAAACAAAAAATGTCCTTGAAGTTACTCTTTAATTATTTTCTTGGTCCAAATGTGTTTATAAACATGATGACATGCAATGCATGTTTACTGCGTATTCGCCATTACAGAAGAGTGAGATTCTAATGAAATCCAGAATTCCGATAGAACATTTTAGCTCATAATTTTTCAGTGATTGATAAAAATATTATTTTCGGATGCTTCAAACGAAGATGTTCATCAAAAAACATTCTAAGAATTCTTCCCTTGTGTTATAAATAATGCAGATTGCAATAGCCCTACATCATTATACTCGAAGTCGTCTGTATTGTGGGTTCAAGGACAGTCTTCTAAACGGACACCTTGAGTGCAAACATTAGCAACCAATGTATGGACTATGGTTCTTCAAGGGTGTCTACCGCATGCTACAAAACATCAGACAAAGTGGCTTGCCAGCTGACACCGCTTGTCGAAAGATATGTCTACACACGCGTGCTAATGTCGTTCTGGTTGTACAGTACCCTCAAATTTGTCACATTTCCTTTCTCTACTCATCTTTGCCATAGCCAGTGCACAATCTAAATGGATGTCAACTGATACTTGACGTTCAGAACAACTTACCCCGTTCTCAGTCTAATTACCGATCCTCTAGTGAAATTTTCTGTCTGCTGGAAGTGCTTCCGTTGATGGAAGTCTGACAATCTCTATTACCCGCATCCTTTGAGGCAAGAAAACAAAAGGATATTGTTCATTCTGCAAGATCCTTCTTGACATCCATTCAATATGGGCCTGACAGCTGTTTTTTTAGTGTAGAATTTTTGAATAAGAATGGATAGATCTGGACTTGTAGCATTTCATCTACGTAACAGTAACAGCCTCCGGACAGGGGTGCTACTTTTGTCTAGTGGTCTGAAGTAGATACCTCTCACTATTGCTTATAGATGTAAAACCGTGAAATGTTATTTAGAAGTACCAGCACTCTTGTAGTAGCTTGTGACGGATCTAACGCGTCCGTCAACTAATCCTCTTGGGAATTCTTTGGGGCCAGCAAATTTAACAAATCTTCTTCTAAAAGAAGAAAACGTGCAAAGAAAATTAAGTTTATTGTTATATGCCTACTTCACGAGTTAAGGGTTAGTGAATTGTGAGTAGATTAGAATTGAAGTGAATAGTGAATAGTTAGTGAATTGGTAGCGATGAGAATAGGTAAATAAAAAGTAAGAAAGTGATTAGTTTAGCTAACAAGAGGGGACAAGATATTTACTAGAAAAAGATTACCGGATTTGGCTTAAAAGTCCTTGTAAAAGATTACAACCAGGAAGATAGAGCTAATTGCAATTGATTAGAAGACTGCCGAAAGTCAGGTACTGCCAACTTCATATTAAGTTAATGTTTAGAGTGTTAAAGTAGTAATGAAGACATTAAATAATTGAGCTCTGTGTAAAGTGATAGTAAAGGAGGGGCTGCATTATTGAACATATTCCCCAAACGCGAATCTCATCTCTTCTCTCTATTGCGTGACCAAATTATTCTATTTAAGTGTTATTTGTGTCTGAGTTGATTATAGTGATAAATAAAATAATTGGAATTCATCATGTCGTATGATCTTTTAATTCCTCCCACACCTTTAGGTGGGTTACAGGGTAGAAGAGATTTGAACTCGTTTCAAGCTTCATTAATAAAAGATATTCTTTCTGGTTCACTTCTTGCTATAGTGGTATTAAGTCTCATTTCTTATTTTAGAGTTCAAAACTATTATACTGTAGCATATATCTGCACCAATATCTCATTCCAGTCGTTTGCTAGATGTCATGCTAGAATCAGACAGAGGTTGGAATGTCATGATGATCATCTACATAAGTCAGTAACAGCCACCGAACAGGGAAGATCCTTCTGTCTATTGGTACGTTACGTGCTTACGAATTAGAAAGTATCGAGTTCTATCCACCACAAACTTTTTCCTGAACATGTTAAGCTAGCTAATCAAATGAAGTGTTTGAATTAAGAGAACACAAAGGTAAATCGAGCATAATTTGCATAAAATGGGACTCCAAAACAGGAATTAATTATTTTTTCGAATTTCAAGTCTAATAAATGTTTAAAAAATCGAATAATTTGGAACCAAGAAGAGCAATGTTATAGATATTTTGTTATTATTAACACAGTAAGAAATACAAAATTTCGTACTATATATAATTAAATATATTAATTTAAATTTTGAAAAATGTTTATTAGTTTGCCTTTTTTGTGTGTGAACGAAACTCAATTAGAATACCATTAAATAACTGAAAATAATCTGTACACATTTCTAGGGTCTCAAGGGGCAATATGACTGATAAAAAATTGCTGTGGAGTTAATATATTTGTTAAAAAGTTTTTAGTATTTAATATTAGTACAAGTTAATATAGTAATTGAGTATTTAAAATTAGTTTTATATATTTAGCATAAACGGATTTACTTAAGTATATAACATCTAAGTCAATTACTTTTACTAAAATACAAAATAGAAAAAAAATATGCAAACATTTTAAAATACAAATTCTACAATTTCTTTCTATAACTCAAATTACCCTACATTTGACAGAAATGAATTACAATAACATCAGATATGTGTGTGTGTGTGCATTTTTCAAAACAGAAAATATTTTTAAAAGCTATAGTTCTATTAATGTATATAAGTCATTTTCCTTGCTTTCCTTGCCCTAGAAGACGAGTTTAATTTACGTCTCTATCACCATCTCCCTATAAGACATTCATCTACGAACATTAAGTCCAACATTTATATCTGTGGACATGAAGAACAAAATGACTATCATTTATCATCATCATCATCAGTTTTTACGGTTAAGATTTAATGGTTGGGTCATCTTTTTCTTCAATAATTCATTTAATCTCAATATTTCGCCATTGGAAATGGCCTGGTGTTCCCATACATCGTGAATTTTAAATTTCATAACCTTCTCAAAAAAGTCCATGGGGACAAAAGATTGGGGAAGAAGCCATTTGATTTATGGAGAGCGTTTTATTGGTTACTTTGTAACAGGTACTGGTTCCCCATTTTGTCAGCTACAATCTCATTTTGCCTAAAGACTAGGTCGTGAATTTCGTACAGCGGAAGAGTTTCAGGCAAGATATTATTAAAATACTATCAAATATGTAATTGAGTTCATTTTTCTAATTTCCTCGGCATAAAACTTAGTTGTCTCTAAATTCGTTTTAAGCTAACATTGTTTTCAATATTAAAGTTCATGTAGGTGATATAGAATATAAACAGTTTAAATTATAAAATAAGTAAATGAGTTTTTTTTTAGAAAAAAAAATTAGATTCAGCTAATCAATAATTATTCTTAACTTTTTTCTTGTTTATTTTTTACTAAGTAAAATCAGATGTGTTTAAATATGCTATAAGAGTAAGAAAAAGAAGTGTATTGAAAAAATTTTCAAGGTAGTTTGAAATTCCGCACTAATAAAAAGGTTAAAGAAAAATGTGAATATAAAAAAGCATCTTTATATTTATCTTGTTACTTAGTACACAATATTAAAAATATATAAATCTAATTATTATATAATATTACATAACTATATAAAAGTTATACACATCATATCCGAGACTACAAAATATCATATATTAATTTTTTGAAAGCAATGAACCTCTCATTTATCAAGAGCAGGAGTATCAAACACGCGTGCCGCGTGTGGTCTGCCAGCACGTAAGTTGCGCCCCGCCAATTCTTTTTAAAAATTTTATAAATATCAGACTTTGAAAGTTTTTTCTTTTTAGAACTTATTAGAAGCGAATCATATATTAGGGGGACCGGAAAGTAATGCCATTTTTCTGCATTGAATTCAAATAGATAAACTTTTACTTACGATTTTAGTTTTAATTAATTATGTAATCCTCCTCGTTTAAACAACCTTTCGCTGTCTACTGTGGAAAATTTCCATGCCAGATCGATAAAAATCAAATGACATTTGTCCAAAGTATCTGGACATGGTACTTCGGATACCCTTCTAATTTTCAAATTTCTTACCACTTAAAAAATCTTTAAGAGATCGAAATAAATG